>VCCN01003290.1:2474143-2499144 GCA_006491835.1 Architeuthis dux
TTCATTAATTCTTTTGTGTAATGTGGACTGCAGTTTCGAATGGGTTGCATTGTCAACATATTTTGGAAGTGCTATCCATCCCTAAATAATATTTTCACTGTTTACAAAAGCTCTGAAACTACAGATCATTTTAAATGAAATTTTATATGTATACTTATTAGGACATTTTATTAAAATTAATCAAATAGTAATATCATTCCAAGCATGTTTGTTAAGTAACTCTTAATCATTGTTAGTAGTGGGAATACTACATAAACTTTATGTAGTATTCCTACTACTAATAATTAAGAGTTACTTCCCTTTGTATATATGTTTGACGGTCAAAAGCAACCTCCTTGTTCTTATTGTTATTGTAAGCGACTTTACCTCTGAATAAAATGGTGGAAATGCATCGCACGTGTTTGAGTCATCTCTCTCACATTACAATCATGGTATGAGAAAATGGACAGTAAGTGATTTGATTTTCATTTTAATTGGAAGTTGCTTTGTTATTCAGAATTCCAATCAAATTTCAGTGAAAGTGAATTCAGATTTGATTTAACTAGATTTCACAGTTAAAGATTGAAAATGATGTCTGTAAATTCTCCTCAAAGTTTTGACTGGAATGAAAGAAATTTGCATAAAGCCTTTACTGAATGGCTGGAAGAAGTGACTGTTATGGCAAACGACCCAAGCTGTGAGCAAAACAAAATCCCAACATACTAGTAAAGAGGATGTAACTATTACCGATCGTAGTAATGACAACACGGATAAGTCATCTTCAGGTAGAAGAATAAGCCGGAAACAGCATAGTGACCTTTTCTACTTTTAAATTTTAGTAAATCTGCTCCGTATTTTGAGCTGTGACTGTTATGGCGAACGACCCAAGCTGTGAGCAAAACAAAATCCCAACATAGTAGATTTTACAGATAGGCACCTCTGAAGCCCTTAATGCCTTTTTAAGTAGATTGAAATCCCCAGCCAGGATAAGTCTTAAACAGATAACAATCTCTGTGACGCTAACCAAAAAGGACTGGACAGGAAATACTCCAACTGAAACTGGACAGATCAGCTGGGTGCGATCCCAAACTAGATAAGATTTCAATTGAGGATAAGTAATGAGAACCATATGTTCATTCACAAGATCCCCAAACTAGATAGGTGTGGCTAAGGATGACACACAAACACTACACACACCCCCAACCCCTTAAACACTACATATACACTCAAGAAAATAGTCCTGGGCACTTTTCACCACTTCCCTGGAAGTTGTAAAAGCGGTCCACACCAATGACTGTAAGTTCTAACCAGAACTTACATTCAAGACTTCTCAGACAGTTAGCAAGGAGATATCCCCAAATCTCTCGGAACTGTGAAAAGCCATAAAGAGACTTAACACAGTCTTCTAACATAAGTTAGAAAGGCAAGGACTCAACGATTGTCTTTTTCGATAACTCAGAAGGCAAGATTACTTCGATTCAACCAAACATACAGCAAACACTGTATTTACAAATAAATCATCATTTTATTGTTGACCACTGTCTCTTTGTTTTCATTCGCCATTTACGGTTGAATGAAGTAGCGACTGCTACTGCCTTCATCATCATCAGCGTCGGACCGTACAGAAACACAATACCTTTTTTTACCAAGAGCGTAGATTACGTGGTGACACTTGAAAGAAGTCTCCCTCGAATAAATCAGCTGGTGGCTTACCAGTTATCCAATTCGAAGGTGAGATCTAACCGTGTTCCGCAACAGTGGTGACCCACCACAAGACTTGAACATGCAACGAAAGATTGAATGCTATGTTATTGACAACTCAACACCCACCAACTTCAGGAGATGATTCAACACTACACCGGTTGCCGAACGAAACCTCCGATAGAAGGCCAACAGTGAGTACGAAGCAACAAAATAAAAAAACATGTTTTGTCTTACAACAATACAAAAACACGTTATGAACTATACAAACTTCTGTGTAAAGTAAGTAGTTTTCAACCTTATTTACGCACACACACATTAACTGAACTGTTTTGCATGAAACAAATTTACAAACGCTATGCATTCATTCCACACACTTAAACCTTAGGCCATTGCCTTGTTTTGTTTGAGTAGTTAAATAAGTACCCCACCCTCTTATATGTCCTTCAATTGTCTTTGCACAACACCGAAACTAAGAATTATAATAAGTAGTTAATAATATAGTAATAATTATAACACTCGAAAACCTTAAGATGGCTGAAGAAATTAGCGTAGTAGAAACACAGAAAATCAGAATTCATGGAAACGGCACCTGATTATTGGTTCGATGTTATGGAGCCCCAATTTCAGATGAGGAATGTCTGTGCACCTGTCACTAAATTATACTCGATTATTGCTACCTTGCCTCCGCTGGTAGTTGCAAAGATACCTGCGACGGTGCTTTGTTCCCAGAATTATGAGGAAGTAAAACGCACACTGATATCGGATTACGAAAAGACAAAGCCCAAGATGCTAGAGAAGGTAATAAGGATGACAACAATTACTGGGCGCTTCTCCGTTTATTTACAGGAGATGCTATCTATAGCTAGCCGCATCGGCGTAAGTGATGAGATTGTGCTACACAAATTTTTGCAAGCTCCAGTAATAGTGTCGCAAAAAAGATTTGGACCTCATTCAATTAGGAAAGCTGGTGCAGTTACTCGAGGACAGGCACCATCACACACGTATGATATTATCAAGCAATACCCACAGAGGTCAAGCAGTAACGATAAAATTTCCATAAGCCTCGGACTGTTTAGTCAGAACTAAAAGCAACAGATATGCAGAGCCCACATTTATTTTGCCGACCATGCCAACCTTGGCGCAAATGGCCCAAGAAGCAGGGTAATCTACAAATGTTGCCCAATCCCAGACCAACTACCCCTACCCCCAGTGTCTCAGAAAACTAGTAGGACGGGCTGCATTAACTCCTTCAGATCCACCACTTCTGGAAGTCGACGCTAGAATAAGAGCAACAAAATTAAAATTGATAATAAACACAGGTGCCAGTGTGTCTATTTTACCATCCTCTATCATTAATAGAATTACCTTAGACCGATACACCTCTATCAATCTCATCTGTAAATGGTGAGAAAATAAGCTGATCAGGGTAGACAAGTCTGGAGATGGAGATTCCTTGGGAAGATCAACAAGTTTGGCTTATCCATAGATTGCAAGAATATTTCTATTCATGATAGCACACAGGGCTCCAGACTAACTTTTTTCACTAACTTTCGTCCCTAAAACAATTTTTAACTGTCCCGAAGGAAATGTAAATGGTCCCAAAATCAAAATATTGTTTCTTTACTTTGTTATTATCATCTATAGTTGTTAGTTGTTAGTAGCATAATAAAAACACCATTAAAATGTTGAGGCAATAAATAAAGCAACAAAAGCAACAAAACGACAAGAACAATCCTCACCAAATTAAAAAAAAAACGATATCTTCCTCGGACGCCTCTGGAACGGAAGTGATTTTTAAAAAAATCTCTTCCATCCTGCAGGCGACCCGGGACGATGTTAATTTCAAACTCTGATAGCACCACAGAAAGAAAAGTAAATGTCACAACATCAACATCTTCAGTTAACTTTGTAATTAATGATGTCAATCTTCCATCATTTATACTGGATCTAATAAATAAGTACCCAACCATTACCTTCCCCCTTGATAATACAAATGGAAAATACTGTGCAGTTTACCACAGAATAGATACAGGAAGCCACACTCCAGTTTTGCCAAGCTTAGACAACTCACAGAAGAAAGACAAAAAACTGTGCAAGCCGAATTTACAAATCTCCAAAGTACAGGAATAATATCTCTTTCAGAGAGTGAGTGGACATCCCCACTCCATATGGTTTCAAAAAATGATGGTACTTATCAAGTTTCTACTATGAACGGTTAGGGCTGGGTGAAGTCCGGATACATAGATACATATAAATGTCAGAACACTTGAATAAGCTAAACCCAGCTATAAACCAGTGTTGTGGGTAGCAGTGATTAATAGAAAACTCGATATGGTGATAAAATTGTTTAGGGTCTTTTGTAAACCAAAAAAGACATTGGCAGTTGATAGAGTGGATTTTCTTAGAAGGGATCAAGGCTCCCAGTGAAAGTTTCAAAAATTATCTGTCGAATTTGAGATCTAGTGCTAATGATGTTCATGAAGAGGACATGATTGAATTACAGATAATTAAAGGAATTAGAGATAAAAATGCGAGAACTTTTGTTAAGAGAACCAGATTTGACTTTGACTCAGTACATCGATAAGTGCAGAGCAGCCAAGCAGAGTAGGATTCAATCGAACAAGATAGATAATAAAGACGATGATTTAGATAAGGATGATATTAATGCTGCTGGAAAAGATTGGAAAAAGTATGATCGTATCTATTGTGAAAGGAAACATGAAAGCAATGAGAAATTGACCAGCATACGGAAAAGAATGCTTCAGACGCAATGAAAAGAATCATTTTACAACTTCCAGAGTTTGTAGGGCAAAGACAGATGCCAAAGAAAGATACTGAAGTCAATGAATGTTTCCAGATTGAAGGAGAGACAATTCGAAAAGTGCATGCAATCTTGAAATTGAACGGGAAGGACATTAAGTTCATGTTGGATTCAGGAGCAACAGTGATTGTGATCCCAGCAGAATTTGTGAGAAACAATAAGATGGAACATTTGATTCAAAGGAAGGAAACTGCTATTTCTGTTTATGAAAGCAGAAAAGTCAAAGCAATTGGGGATACGCAAGTGGAAATTAGTAATCCTGTTAATGGAAGGAAGATCAAAACTGTTATGATATACTGCTACGGGAGGTCATTTCCGGGCTAACACCTGGGCAGAAGTGGAAGTGTCCCTGGTGACCTCAGGAAAGATGCATATGCGTAAAACAGCAAATAACACAACAAGCATTGGCATTCAAACCCCATGAAAGAAGACACAGGCCGCCCTCTCAGAGGACAGATTCAGAGCAGAGACAGAGGCAGGTAGCAGTGTCCCTGTTGGGGACAGGTTGTCGGTTCTCATTATCTCTCTCCCACACTTCACAATGTATTCTTATGAAATAAAAATATGTTCTCATATTTTTATAAACAAGTTTCGAGTCTTCCTTTTTCACCAAGTCTCATGTTGGCATGTAAAAGAGGCTATACAACAAAAACCACAGTCAGAGTTGTTGATGAAGTATCACCGATTTTAAGCTGTGATTCATGCCAAAATCTGAATTTGATGCAGTTGGATCAATTTGATTCGATAGTTTCTGCGACAGACAATTGTGATTTCAGAGAACAAGCTGCGAAAAGGATTAGAGATTTAGATCTGGATGAATCAGAACAAAAGATTTTATTAGAATTTCCGGATGTTTTTAAAGAAAGAGTCGGTGAATTCAGTGGAGAGCTGACGATTGAAGTGCAGCCAGATGCAGTTCCGGTGCAACAACCGATAAGAGGATTTCCATTTGCTCTGGAAAGACAATTCAAGGATGAATTAGACAACATGATTAGAGATGACATTATTGAGAATGTTGAAGGACCCAGTTCATGGCTGAATAGCTATGTAATTGAATAGAAATCCAGTGGAAAATTGTGAATCTGCCCGGACCCGAAACCACTGAATAAGGTGTTAGTGAACGGTTATCATTGCCAAATCCCAAGTTTAGAATCAGTGATTCACAAATTTGCTAATCAGAAATCGATAAAGTTCAGCAAAATGGATGTGAGAAGCGGATTTTGGCATTGTAAGCTAGATGAAGAATCAAAAAAGTTGACAGCTTTCGGAACACCTTACGGAAATTATAGATATAAGAGATTACCAATGGTCATTGTTCTCGTTCCAAATTATCGATATAAGAATTTACCAATGGTCATCATGCCAGCTAGTAAGGCTCTCCAATCAAGAAAGATAGAGCAATTCGAAGGGCTAAACGGTGTTGATACTATTCAGGATGATTGTTTGATGGAAGGATTCGGAAAGAACTCTAGCAAAGCCATGGATGATCACAATTGTAATTTGAAGGCATACTTGCTAAGACGCAGAGAAAAAGGCATCAAGATTATTCTAGACAAATGCAAGTTCATGACGGAGGAAATTTCTTGTATGGGTCGTGTATTGACAAATTCAGGTCTTAAGCCTGATGAAGAGAAGGTACATGCAATTGTGGAGTTTCCAGGACCACCTGATTTGTATCATTTGAGACGATTCCTAGGTATGGTTAAGTACCTTTCAAGATTTGATCATACGTTGACAACAAGATGTGAACCATTAAACAGATTGACAAGGAAAGGTCAAGTTTTCCAATGGGCTAAGGTACAGCAAAAGGCATTCGACGATGTGAAGAGAGCCATAGTCAGTGCAGCAGTCTTAACATATTATAATCTAAAGAAACCTGTCATTGTTCAGATGGACATGTCTGATGTAGGAGTCGGAGCAGTTCTCATGCAGGATGGAAAACCTGTCTCATTCGCTTCACGTGTTTGGGATAATTGCAAAAAGAAGTATACCCCAATTGAAAGCCATTGTCTTTGGATTGCATAAATTTGGTGACTACTGTTATGGAAGCAATAAATAAAAAGCCTTTGGGTGAAGTACCAAAAACATTGCTAGGAATGTTGCTTTCAATTCAAAGATATGACTATGAGATTTAAAGTTTAATGATGTGAATCTGCTGGAATTTCTTGCTATTTGTGATCAAACTAAAGACAATTTAGTTAACGTTACAAGAGATGATGAGATTTTGCAGGATTTGATTATGCTAATCAAGAAAGGATTTCCAAGGAACTTTAAGGACATGAAGCCACGATTGAAGTACTTCTATAAGTTTAAGGACTACATATCAACAAAAGATTGTGTGTTTATACTCTCTTTGATGAGAGACAAGATGAAAATAAAAGCAACATGACACATGGTTTTGATACAATATTTTGGCCGGGAACGAGACGAGAACTGCAGGAAATGCATATGAATTGTGAGTCATCTAACAACCACTCAAAGAGGAATTGTAAAGAAACCCTGATCCCAAGACCTGTGCCTGATTATCCATTCCAGAATATAGGTCTAGATATCATGACGATTATTTTCCCAATTATGCATCAGTAGATCAACTCCATGAGACAACATCAATTTAGACAGTCAGATTGCTAAAGAAACATTTCATGTGATATGACATACCAGAAGAAGCTGTGAGTGGCAGAGGCCCTGAATTTGACAATGAAATGATGAAAAAGCTAGCCTCTAGATATGGATTCAAATGGAATCCTAGTTCACCGAATGGTAGAGTCAGCTGTCAAACAAGTTGAAGAAATAAAGTGCAGTGATGAAAATATTTTGGAATATCTAAATACACCATCGAAAACCAATAGGAATATCACCAGCTCAGAGATTCTTTGGAAGACAACTGAGAAATGTTCGACCTACGATGAAAAGGAATTTGACACCTCACAATGCAGATTTGACAGAATCAAGGGTTGCAGATCAAGTAATAGTCCAACCGGATGATAAAAATAAATATTGGAAAAAAAACAACTACAGTAGAAAAATTTGAATATTGAAGATACATGGTCGAATTAGCATGTAACGGCAGAGAGAATGGAATTGGGGAACCAAGTTCAAACTCTGGTTGGGACAGTTTACATCTATTTTGCCCTTGGGAAATGCATGAATCCATTTCTTCCCCCAGCTATGGGTAAATAGCAGAGCAGTTAGAGCTCTTTAGCCCTGTAAGGCTGTCCATTTTGGGTGTTCGGTTAGCACCTCGGCCTTGTAAAAACCCACAATTGTTTTATACAATGATTGGGTCTCCATAGATCATTTGGGAAATGGAGACAAAAATCATTGTCTTATGCATCGTGCGACATGGGAAGGAGCTGTGCTATGTACTGGGGATCCCTTTACCAAATTTAAAATTCATAACTAGTAGAACCAAGAGAAAATTCAATTCGAATTTTATACTTTCAAAGGTTCAAATTCTGTCTTATACATTGACATATATACAGTATATAGTCCCCTGTGCATAAAAAAGTAACAAAATTCTTTGTGATTAACTCTTTGAAATCCTAAAGAACATGAGGCCGCATGTAAACAAACATGGCCGAAAATCCTAAAACGCCCAAGGCCGCACAAGTCTTTCTTGCGATACTGCCAATTTTCCCAACAATCTGCTCACAAGTAAAGACACTATAAACAAACCATTTTTAACCATTTTCTGCTCAATCATTACAGAACTGGGCTTTGGACTTTTATCATATTAGAATCAGTAATGGATCTGTTGATAGTAAGGTAACAGTTGTCCATGTATCTTGAGAGAGTTTAGAAAGCATTATACACAATGCATACATGAACAAGCAAAATAATATAAAGATATAAAGAAATATATCTATCCAAATCCAGTATCAAACCTGAGTCCAGCACCAATCATCAAAGTTTTTTTTTCCAGTAGAGGCTAGATTTCAAATGCAATCTTCGGCAATATTTAACTTAACCATCAAAAAGGATTGCATCATGAGGACTGATTTGACTGTTCACTGCTAAAGAAGCTAACATTTTTTACTTTCGTACTTACACAGTATTTACCAGCACTATTTTTTTGAGGGTTTTTTTTTTAATTAAATGAAGTATTGTAAACCACTTTTATTAATTCTTGACTTCTATTTACATTCATCCTAATTTTTAGTTTTTTTAAAATCACAATCACTGTATGGCAGTGTTCGTTTTAGAAAAAAAAACGATTATTTTATTATTTATTTTTATTTAGACAAAGTATTGTTTTGACTACTATTTTCCTTCATCTTAACATTTAGTTGTTTTTTTTAATTACATTTCAAATTGGTTTTAATAAAAAAGCTATTATTTTATTATTCATTTATTGTAAACCATTTTACACTGCCATGCCAGCCCTATTTAAATAAATTGTGATTTTAAAAAAATACTAAAAATTAAGATGAATGTAAATAGTAGTCAAAAATTAATAGAAATGCTTTCCAATATTTCATTCAAGTAAAAATCCTTTTGTGTTTTTTCATCTCTGCCAACAAAGAGGTATTTACTTGTGTTTGTCTGTCTGTCCACACAATATCTCCAGAAGTTCTCAATTAATTTTTTTAAAAATCACAATGTGTAAAATGGTTTACAATGAAATGAATAATATCTTTTTTTACTAAAACCAAGTTGAATTGTAATTAAAAAAACAACTAAAAATTAAGATGAATGTAGTCAAAAATTAATAAAAATGGTTTACAATACTTCATAAAATAATCATTTTTTACTAAAAGTAAAACTCAAACAAACACTGTTGTACTAAAGTAAAAAATGTTAGCTTCTTTAGCAGTGATCAGTCAAATCAGTCCTTATGATGCAATCCATTTTTGACATTTATGTTGTTAAATATTGCCCAATCTTCCAATGCCTTTTAAACATTTATACACACTTGTAGTATCTGTTAATGAAAAAGGGAGAACATATTAACTTCTACATCTCTTAGAAGGTTTCAAAGTATCTTATAGATTGTGCTTTGTGTCTTCCCTTCATTCTTCTGCTATTCACTGATAACCTATCTTGCCTTTTCTCTTTTTGCGATTTTTCTTATTTGCAATATTGAACAGTAATTCATTCAATCATTAAAAAAAATTAAATTCATTTGTTGATATACAGATCTATTTAGCTCTATTGTCTAAAAACCCAAGAAAGTAAACCAGCCCAAAACAAAATGAAAATTCTACTTCCTCTGTGAAATCTGTGGACCTAGAATCTGCCTAAATTCACACCTCAAAGAACACATGTTAACACACACCAGAGAGAAAACTTTCTGCTGTGAAATCTGTGGAGCTATATTCTGCCTAAATTCAAGCTTCAAAGGGCATGTTAACACATACTGGAAAGAAACCTTTCTGCTGTGAAATCTGTGGAGCTACATTTTCCCTAAATTCGGTAAGAGACAGTGGAGAGAAACCTTTCCGCTGTGAAATCTGTGGAAATAGATTCTGATTAAATTCAAACTTTAAATAGCACACATTTGTGAGAAACCTTCCACTGTGGAATATGTGGAGATAGATTGTCCTGAGATTCAAACTTCAAACGTTACATGTCAACACAGTAGAGAGAAACTTTTACGCTGTGAATATGTGTAGATGAATTGTCCTTAAATTCAAATGTCAATGTCAACAGACAGAGGTGAGAAACCTTTCCTCTGTGAAATATGTGGAGCTAAACTGTCCTTAAATTCAAACGTCAATGTCAACACACAGTGGAGAAAAACCGTTCCTCTGTGAAATATGTGGAGCTAAATTGTCTTTAAATTCAAATGTCAACGTGCCAGGGAGAGAAACCTTTCCGCTGTGAAATATGTGGAGATAGATTCTGCTTAAATTTAAACTTCAAATGGCACATTTCTGAGAAACCATTCCTCTGTGAAATATGTGGAGGTAAATTGTCCTTAAATTCAAATGATAATGTCATCACACAGTGGAGAGAAACCGTTCCTCTGTGAAATATGTGGAGCTAAATTGTCCTTAAATTCAAATGTCAATGTCAACTTACCGTGGAGAGAAACCTATCTGCTGTGAAATATGTGGCGATAGATTCTGCTTGAATTTAAACTTCAAACGGCACAAATTAACACACATTTGTGAGAAACCATTCCTCTGTGTAGGTAAATTATCCTTCAATTCAAAATTCAAACGGCACTTGTCAACTCAGTAGAGAGGAACTTTTTCGCTGTGAAATATGTGGAGCTAAATTGTACTTAAATTCAAATGTCAATGTCAACACACAGTGGAAGGAAACCTCACCATTGTATAATATGTGGAGCTAAATTGTCCTTTAATTCAAATGTCAACACAGTGGGAGGAAACCTCATAATTGTATAATATGTGGAGCTAAATTGTACTTAAATTCAAATGTCAAGTTTACACCTTAACAAACCTATCCCCTTTCATAATCAAAAAGGTGGTTTCGTCCAATCTGACTCCTAAAACAGTCAAAGAGATGAAAAATACAACAAAAAAAATAACATCAAAATAACAAAAATTATAATTATATACATGATACTGGACTCAGGGCTTCTGGAGGTATATCAATCCTAATCAGGAACGATATACCCCAAAGCAAAATTAATCTTGACATGAATCTTCAGGCAGTTGCCATTAAAGCAACCCTACACAGAACAGTAAATATTCGTTCTATATATATCCCACCACATGACCCGATAAATGAAAAGGAACTTAATAGGCTAATTGAACAGCTTCCTAAACCCTTTATACTACTGGGAGATTTTAACAGCAACAACATTATATGGCGATGTAAGAATACAAACAAGAAAGGCAGAACACTAGAAAACATTATTAATAGTAATAATTTATGCTTTTTCAACAAGGAGTCTCAGACACACCTACTCGGCTATTGACTTAGCTCTCCGACCTTCAAAATCAGGAGTAGGGGATCCCACAAGAAAGCATTCTGTCAGTAACGTTATTAGTATAAAAATCAACAATATTGTTAAATGTCTGAGTCCTGGGGTCGATTGCGCACTATACGTTGATGATTTTTTTATATACTACAAATCAAAAAACGTACACACAATAGAGCACCAATTACAGCAGTGTCTAAACAAGATAAGTCAATGAACAACAAACAATGGCTTTAAATTTTCAAAAAACAAAAACCCAATGTGTTGATTTTTGCCAGCAGAGAAGAGTGCACAATGACCCCGTTCTTAAAATTGAAGGAACAGAAATACCAGTCATCGATTAGTACAAATTACTTGGGATATTTTTTGAGAAAAAATTGACTTTTATTCCCCATTTGAAATATTTAAAAACAAAACGTAACAAGGCCTTGCAACTGCTATGATTAGTGGCCTATAAAGAATGTGGAGCTGATCCACAAACTCTACTGAAAATATACAGATCACTAATCCGTTCAAAACTGGATTATGGTTGCTTCATATACAGATCGGCTTTATATTTGAAAATGCTCAATACTATCGACCACGAAAGACTGAGACTGGTTCTGGGAGCTTTCAAAAAATATCCAGTGGAGAGCCTATATGCAGAAGCTAATGAAGCACCCATGAAAATCAGATGTGAAAAACTGGCCCTGCCGTACAATGTAAAACTTAAATCTTGCCCATCCAACCCAGCTCATGATTGCACCTTTAACCCAAAATATAAACCCCTGTTTGACAAAAAGGAAAATGCAATAAAAACCTTTGGCTTTCGGATGGAATCCATCCTTGAAGAATCAAAAATCTTTCTTTCAAACATACATGATACCATCATATCGAATATCCCACCTTGGAACATTAAACAACCCAAAGTAAACCTAGACCTAAGCTAACTCTCAAAAACAAATTCACAAAACTCCACGAAATCAAACACACTTATATTTTTACAGATGGCTCCAACGACAATGACAGAACAGAATGTGCAGCCGTTTTCAACCAGAAAATTGCCAGGAAACGTCTTCCAAATGAGACATCCATTTTCAGTGCTGAAGCAAGTGCAATAGATTTAGCACTCAACATCATTGCCGAGAGTAACATGAAAAGATTCATCATCTTCTCAGACTCTCTTTCCGTATTAATATCCCTGAAGGATAACAAACTAGAAAACCCCTTAATTATCAAACTCCTGAACAAACTAAACTCCATATGCAACTCAAAAAAGATTATACTATGTTGCATCCTGAGCTACATTAGATATGATCCCTGATAACACATACACAATTCCATATACATACTATTTACAAAGCCAACAATATGAAAGACCTATTCGAGAATGTTGATATACTCAACATCCTATCCTTCCTGAGGGAAGTGAAACTATACTCAAAAATAGAAAAAACAGATTCGATATACACATTTTGACAATAAATTGTCTACAAAAATGTGCCTACATTAATTCGTCAGCAATAGCCTGTCTACTATAATTGGTCTGCAATAATTTGACTACATAAATTGTGTATTCAAAAAGAAACCGAATTCAGCACTAAATGACCCACCAAGGGTCGATGTGCCATTAAACAAAACAATCAGTCAACACACAGTGGAAGGAAACCTATCCTTTGTATAATATGTACAGCTAAATTATGCTTAAATTCAAACATCAATGTCAACACACAGTGGAATGAAACCTTTCCTCTGTGAAATATTTGGAGCTAAATTGTCCTTAAATTCAAACTGCAAACGTTACATGTCAATACAGTAGAGAGAAACCTTTCCGCTGTGAAATATGTGGAACTAAATTGTCCTTAAATTCAAACGGCAATGTCAACACACAGTGGAGAGAAACCTTTCAACTGTGAAATATGTGGAGCTAAATTGTCCTTGAATTCAAACTTCAAACGTTACATGTCAACTCAGTAGAGAGAAACTTTTCCGCTGTGAAATATGTGGAGCTAAATTGTTCTTAAATTCAAACTTCAAACGTTACATGTCAACTCAGTAGAGAGAAACTTTTCCGCTGTGAAATATGTGGAGCTAAATTGTCCTTAAATTCAAACTACAAACATGTCAATGCACAGTGGAGTGAAACCTTTCTGCTGTGAAATATAGGGAGATTGATTGTCCATAACCCTTTGGTGACTGCCCAAATATTCCCTATTTTCACCATTGCCTATTCAAACAAATTTCTACCCCAGGAAGGCTGTTTTTGTAAGAAACTGAATGGCTATGGTACAACAAGTATCATATTACAATATTTTTTATTTTGATTGCATTTTTTTTATTGTCATAGCAAGCAATATGTCATTGTTCCTGGAGGAACAATTTTTAAAGGGTTCGTCACCAGAGGGTTAAAATCCAATGTCACATGTCAACACATAATGGAGAGAAACTTTTCTGCTGTGAAATATTAGGAGATAGATTCCTCTTGAATTTAAACTTCAAACGGCACACATTTGTGAGAAACCATTCCTCTGTGAAATATGTGGAGCTAAATTGTCCTTAAATTCAAACGTCAATGGCAACACACAGTGGAAGGAAACCTGTCTATTGCATCATATGGGAAGCTAAATTGTCCTTAAATTCAAACGTCAATGTCAACACACAGTGGAGAGAAACCTTTCTTCTGTGAAATATGTGGAGCTAAATTGTCCTTAAATTCAAACGTCAATGTCAACACACAGTGGAATGAAACCTGTCTATTGCATCATACGGGGAGCTAAATTTTCCTTAAATTCAAATATCAATGTCAACACACAGTGGAGAGAAACCTTTCCTCTGTGAAATATGTGGAGCTAAATTTTTCATGACCCTTTGGTTTACATCAAATCTTGCGAAAAGTAAAGATTGAGGCCTATAATTTTAGAGTTTGCTGTTTTAGCAAATCCAGGGAGAAAGGTGTTTGTATAGGGACCAGACTGACATTGATAGATTTGATATCCCTTATCGATGGAGGTTTGCACAAACATTCATTGCCAGAGGGAGCAAATCCTCATGCAGTGAAGGTGCACTCCAATTTGGGGCACAAGATAAGAAACTATATTATGACACCAATTAATGAATTCAGTTTGGTACCGCATTTTCCCACCTACATAAAAAGGGTGTGTAGCCGATTAACGTCCACTGATTGGTCACTAGAAGTGACGTAAAGATGTGTGGTCCTGCCCTGGTGGGGACAGGGTGAGGAATTGGACCAATAGAGTTGTGAGTTAGCACCCAGGGAATGGAAGCGAGTGCGGAGACGAAGATGTTAAATTAAATTCCAAATTTGGAAACCCTTAGGATTGGAGAGGAAACTTGATTGATTGTTGGGACCAATGGGTAATCGTGACCCATACTACATCAACCCCCACTCCCAAAAATGACGATTCTCATAAAAGGAGTTGATGTTTGGCTCTCAGAAGCAGATGAAAATAGTTGTCTGACAACCAACTGATAATAGCCATGATGACTTGACTCGCTGAGACGAGGGACTGGCGCTGGGACCTAAGAATGAAAGCTGAGACCACAACTTAAGCAATTTCAATAATCTAACCTGGGGCTCAGAATATACCGACTGTACCTCCTACCCCCCAAATGGAGCCACCTGTTTGCTGTGGGTAGCAGTAGCAGCCTGTGATGCCTGGGGACAGGATCCTGGTAGTTGAGTGGTCCATGATCCTGGTAGTTAAGTGCTCCTGCGATCTGCAACACACCACTTTGGCCCTTACCTGGGCTAGACGGGTGGCCGGAGTGGCCCAATCTGATCAATCGTCTGGTCACATCAAGCCCTAACACATATACATCTCCCTTCCTGTTCTGCTTCTTCTTACACTACTGAAACCTTCTCCTATAATGATCCAAAACTGTCTGCTCCTATATATGTGCTAAAAGGCGGTGGCTGTGGGTTAATTGGTTTGAAAAGAAACAAACTACGATATGGCTGTATGCCCCCTGACATTCTAACATACTTGGATAGAAGAACTGAAGGCTTGCAGGTGCTCGTAGTTCTATCAAATACGAGTATACTATTCGTGTATACCCGTCTTGTCAAGGTGAATGGGTTTTCGCCCTTGACATTTCCCATTATCAGACACCAAGGCGGGTAGGGAGCACGAATAATGAAGTTACACACAAAATAGCATGGCTCATCTAAAATCAACCGAGCAACCCCCATCTAGACTCTGAGACAGAAAGTGACACTGATCAGACTCTACCTCCCTTGCCAAGATTTGTAGTCTTGGAATCAGAAGAGAACACCTCTCTTTCAAAACTATCACCATTTGTTGTTGAGAAGGTAATACCCTCCAGACTGAACCCTAAATCCATAAAGAAGATGAGAGACGGCTCTCTATTAATTGAAATAACAAAAAGATGGAAAGCAGAAACACTGCTAAAAATGAAAACATTCCACAGCATAAGAATGAAAGCTTATCCCTACCAATCACTGAACACATCCAGAGGTCTAGTATGGGACCCTGAACTGTCACTCTGCTCTCTGGATGAGATCAGGACAAACCTAAAGAGACAAGGAGTCTCCAAAGTCAAAAGAGTGACTATTAAGAAAGAAGACAGAATAATAGAAACAAACACTTACATTCTAACAATACCAAAAGAAATAAAAATCGGCTACATCACAAAAGAAATTTGAAACATACATCCCAAACCCACTTAGATGTTTTAAGTGTCAAATGGTTGGACACCACAGGGATAAATGCACAAAACAACCTGGGTGCAAGGGATGCAACCAAAGGGACGCAGACCACCCTGCAGACAAAGGTGAAAGAGAAGTATTGGTGAAATACACCCACAACATCCCTTTCCCAGGAGGCATTCAAAATAGTGGAGTCCACTCTCTCAAGGCTGACCTACTCAGACACCTTATAAAGAACAACAACTAAGGGCAACACACAGGAGCAGCAAAGGTACAGAGAGCTTGTTCATAGACTGACACAAATGGGACTAGATGATTGGCCAAGGTTTGTAGCTGAAATCAAACTAATGTTGCCAAAAAGCCCCACCCGCACTGAGTCCTCCCCCAAAACAGAAATGATCCAAAGAAAAAAAATTGGACCAACCAAAACAGGACCCAAATCAGAGTCCAGCAACAAAATTGAAACAGGCGAGGCCTCTGCGGGAGAGCACACCAGAACACAATGTCCCTACTCCAAAAACAAAACAATGTACGTCATTGGCACTTCTCCGATCAAGGACCTCGTTCCAAGACACACAGAACACAGGGGTCTCTAACCCGACCACATCCTTGTACAGAAGGACTATTAAGGGAGAGATCTTTAATGAGGCATGAGCCTCTTAAGCAAAGACCTCAAAGAAAATCGCTTCAACCCAAAGAACCAGTAAACACCAAAGATACTCTAGAAACAAAAACAATTTAAAAATTGCTTTGAGCCACTTGACAAGATGGAGACAGGGGATAATCCTCCACCTCCAAAACATCAAATAGCCATGGTCCATAAAATTATTCAATGGAACTGCCGTGGATTAATGCCAAATATCAATGAATTACATTTGTTATTAACCGTCCTGCCATTGTTTGTCTACAGGAAACCTTTCTAAAACAAAATGATAATATCAATATAAGGAATTTTGAACAATAAACTATATACATGATACTGGAGACAGGGCTTCTGGAGGCGTATCAATCCTGACTAGGAACGATATACCCCAGAGCAAAATTAATCTTGACATTAACCTTCAAGCAGTTGCTGTCAAGGCAACCCTGCACAGAACAGTTAACATTTGTTCTCTATGTAATGGATACACGTATTTTGCATTCACACACAACCTGGTCATTGAGTGGAATCACTTGACACATATATTTTCTTCAGAACACCCAGGTTATAGTTATTCCTAAAACCAAGTTTATCTATTCCAAGTACAATTCCAGATAACCAACTTACAGTACATGAAAATATACCTCTTGACTCAAAATTCGATACCCATTGTAGACCAAATGTCTAGGAAAAAATCTTGAATCTTGTCAGCTTCCATTTCATCTCAGAACAGAAACTTGACAAGAACCACCCAAAAAGACAACATTTCGACAAGCATCACACTTTCCACTTACCACTCCCTATAAGAAGGCAAACTATTTTCATTCTGCATCCATCTTAGTTCTGTCGCCTGCAGAACTAAGATTGGTCCAACCTCCAAATTTCGATTATGTACGTGCACATTCATACATATACACTCTCTTTCTTAACATCTTCAACAAATGAAGGACACTTTCTAAGTAGCAAACCAAACTTTACAAGCATTTCTTCTTCTTCTCTACAGATGAGAACTACCTTATTGTTATTGTGCATACCTTTAATAAATACATTTTTATTATGTTACAATGTATTTGCATTATTTATTTCCTTTGCTCATTACCATGTGCATCTTGTATCCTTTCTATGCATTATTACTTTTACTGCAGGAACACACAGTGAAAGAAAGGAACATCAAATCTTCTTCAGCGGACATCGCTAACATTACTCTTTCTACCTCTCTCTATCAGCAATGCCTAGCTTATGTGAACACAGCAGCCTGACTCTGATGCTATCACCACTATTAGAACTACTACTACGACTAGCAACTTACTACACTACGCTCATTTGTTATTGTTTAGTCCAAACCTGGAGTTGACTTTGTTTTTCTAATGTAACAAAAACAAGAACAATCCTCACCAAATTTTAAATCGCTTCCATCACAGAGAAGATATTTGTTCTTCCCAAACACATTTTTACTGTCCCCGGGATGACAGGACAATGTTAATTTTGAACACTGCGTTCAACTGATTGATTATGAAAATTATTGGAAACAGGCTGCTGTGGATGCAGTCCTTCTATAGACAACCAATCCAAGACTGCGAGAAAGAGCCTTGCAAGACAATGTCACGTATGAGACACTGATGAACCTTGGCATTGCCAAAGAACAATCTGCCAAAGGTGCCACCCTGCTAGAGCTCACCAGTGGACAATCCTCTTGACACTCAATGTTATTGTTATTGTTAGGAGGAAAAGAAGTGGAAGCATTGATCAATTCAGGCTTGGAAGTGTCATGGATGAAATTAGCCGTATTAGATATCAGAAGATTAGTGACTTCAGATCTAACTGTAACTCAAGCTGATGGTCCGGAAATGCCAATACGATTACCAGTAGAGGTATGAAGACTGAAAACCTTGTCAAAATTATATGTAGCATCAGACTTAGAAATGATATTAGGTGAAGACTGGCTTAAGGAAAATCAAGCTCAAATGAACTTTAATCCAAACCTCTTAAGAATTAAAGGGATACAAATCCCACTAGGTAGCAGCGCTAGTAGAGAATTCATGGTTTACTCAGCGGAAGATTGGACCCCTCGGATCAGCAGTGTGGAATACTATACCACGTGATTCTGATAGACAAATTTCTGCCAGATAAAGAAGAAGTAGTTCTGATTGAGGCCATAGTTAAAGGAAATGGTGCAGGACAAATTCCGATAGTGTTGGCCAACACGGGCGATAAAACACTGAAGATTCCCCGGTTTGAGAAATTGGGTAGAGTGACGATAGTAAGTACTAAAAGACAGGTGAAGTATGATGAGACATGACCATGTGAGAATAGTGACCCTAGAATTAGTACGGAATATATAATAGCACCTCAAGTAAATAAGAAAAAAATAATGAGATTAATACACACTAACTCACAGACAGTCCAGATGACGTAGACACTGGTGACCACCCACCTATAAAATTAAGACCCTACCGAACCCCAATCCATAAACATATTTATCAGTTGTTAAATACACTTAAAATCCCAGTTCCCAAACTGAAGAAGATCTTAGTTTTGGGTTTCTTGATTTTATAAGGGATTCAAAGATCTGATGCCTTTTTTACAATCAATGTTATATAATATTGTTTACAAGTATTTGGCATATACTAGTGTAAATATCAGTACCTAGCAGTCATTTCTGTAGTTTAAAATTTTTTTTCCGTAGTAACATCTTAAATGCTTTAAGGTTGTAAGACTTATATAAATGTAAACTTATATATTAAAAGAGAAAACATATAGATTTTTTTGTTGTTTTTCAGCAGTGTTTGAAGCTACAAAGCTTTCTAGACTATATATATATATACAAGGTCTGTCCATAAAGAAAACAAACTTTTATAATAGTACGCCGATGAGACGTTTTAGCGTGCTCAAACTGAAATGTTATGTAGCAGTGACCTTGATCGCTTGTATATAAAAAAACAGCATCAAACTAGTTTTTGTGCTATACGTGCCAGAGTTAACATGTGTCTAGTGCGCTTGGCTTTTTTTTCTCAAGTTGAAAAATGAAGGTTTTAGAAGTGCTGTGATTTGTGGAAATCGTTGCCTGACTGTCCTTGAAGTTTCCGAAGAGTTACGAATCTGTAAAGATTTGTGCAACATGATTTTAAAAGAAAAACTGATGATGTATCATCATTTCTTCTTTTAAAATCATGTTGCATGAACCGTTACAGATTCCTATCTCTTAAAAAACATCACAGACAGTCAGGCGATGATAACCACAAATCAAAGCGCGCATTCTCGGTACCACTCGTGGCATTGCGTATGGCTCCGACAATCCTCCCCATAGGCCTGTTGCAACATTAAAAAAAAGACTCCCAAAAAGTTTTCCTAATTTTAAACAGAATTTCACACAAACACACCACTCTCCTAAAAATTTCAATGTTCAACTTGGGGAAAAAAACGCTGAACGCACTAGACACACGTTCACTCTGGCATGTGTAGCTCAAAAACTAACCAACATGACTTGATGCTGGATCAAACTTACTACACTAGTAATAGTCTGCAGACGCAGATCTAGGGTGGGGGGTCTGGAGCCCCCAGCTCAGAGAAAGCACAATTAAAAGTTTTTAAAAAAAATATCTTGATAAAGAAATTTTGTAATTAAAAAACCCCAATATTCCCAAATAATCATAAATTAAAAACATTATCTAATTAGACAGACAGGGTGAAAAAATAAATTATAAGAAAAAGATTTGAAACCACCCTGCTCAAAATCCTGGATCCGCCACAAGTCTGTGAGACTAACTTGCTAACCACTGCTCTACAGCAGGCGTCCTGGTATATATACGTGCATAGATGTGACAAGAATAACCGAGGAGAATGAGAGCGAAGACTGTTCATTTTTATGTTATTTGTACATTAAAAAAATACAAAGAAAATAAAGTAAAATGAAGTACTGTATATATCAGTAGATAAGACAACACTTGAGCAACCCAAAAAAGTCAACACACAGTAGAGTGAAACCTTTCCGCTGTGAAATATGTGGAGATAGACTTTCTTTAAATACAAACGGCACATGTCAACACAGTGGAGAGAAACCTTTCTGCTGTGAAATATGTGGAGATAGAGTCTCCTTAAATTCAAACAGAACGTGTTAACACAGTGGAGAAAAACCTTTCTGCTGTGAAATATGTGGAAATAGATTGTCCTTAAATTCAAACGGCACATGTTAACACAGTGGAGGGAAACCTTTCTGCTGTGAAATATGTGGAGATAGATTGTCCTTAAATTCAAACGGCACATGTCAACACAGTGGAGAGAAACCTTTCTGCTGTGAAATATGTGGAGTGAGATTGTCCTTAAATTCAAACGGCACATGTCAACACAGTGGAGAGAAACCTTTCTGCTGTGAAATATGTGGAGATAGATTGTCCTTAAATTCAAACGGCACATGTCAACACAGTGGAGAGAAACCTTTCTGCTGTGAAATATGTGGAGTGAGATTGTCCTTAAATTCAAACGTCAAATCCTATAGGCCAGATACAAAAACAGTGACCTTAAAATTCTACTTAAGATACCACTTGATTGGTTCCATAACCCGCCCAGACCCCACCCTATAACACCCTGAACCATGAATCTGTGCTTCATCCACATACCAGCCAGCCCAGTAAACACTACACAACACATTATATGTAAACAAACAGGTCAATGACCTTCATTAAACTACTATAGTATTTACCTTATTATACGCCTCACTGATAACAGAGACAATTCAAACGATTTACAGCAAATACATAAAGGTATCACCCTATATTACTATTCAAGGTATTTAATTCATTCTATAGGTATATCACCATATCAGTTATGTAAACTTCACCAAAGATGGTTTGGTAGTAATCTTATCAGTGTTGCCAACTAAAAAAATATTTTCACGCTACTTTGACTGACAAAAAGTGCCAAATATTTTTTAAATTGCCAAAAAACACACCGAAAATGCTAAAAAATAGCCTAATTTAACGCTATTTTGCACTGCCAAAACAATAAAAGTGCTGAATCTAGTGCGAAACACTGAAATTAGGGTCTTGTCTTACGTGAAAGTCGCCTTATTCACCAAAATATATGGTAAGTAAAAATAAAGTGGAAAAAGTAAAATAAAATAGAATAAAAACAGACAGACTAAATAACTCGACCACTGTCACCACCGCCCCATGACACCACAAGTATAAGATTTTTAAGAAATGTTGTGCTATTGTCAACAGGGATGCATAGAAACCCCATAACTCTAGAAAATTAAAATATTTGAAAAAACATGATTGTCCATCATTTAGCATTGTTATTAAGAATGGCTAATAATTGCATAATTCAGACGTAAGAATGGCTAATAATTGCATAATTCATTTCAAAATGGTTTTACTCTTACTTTCATATTTTGTTTTATTCTTATTTCCATTTCTTTCTGATCTGCTAAAAGTTTGAGGTGCCCCCCCACCTCAAGCTTTTAGCCCCCCGCTTGTTATGGGCCTGATAAAATGTCAATATTTTGTTCCCTAGTTTTTAATATCATTAACAGTTTACAAACAATTCAGTGATTTTCGCACAATTTACTGTGTATGTTGGTATATAAAACAGACTAGCACTCCAAGGGAAATTATGAATTACCGCCACCCATATATGGTGATGTGTACTTCCTATGCATGCAAGCTTCTTTTTTTCTTATTCTTATTCTTCTAAAATTCAAATACAAAAATGCTACAGTACGGTTAGGGGCGACAAGTGGTGCGAAAACACCAAATCCATGAATAAATGTTGCTGGGTCAGTAAATAAATAAATAAATCTTGTACCATAAACATTTTGAAAAACAAACACTTTACCATTCCAAAATTGTAAATGTACAAATAAATAAATGAATACAGTAAAAAAAAAAAATACAATTAATTGTTTTTTTTATTTAATTCTCATGGTTAACTGGTTCATAAGTGTAAGCAAGTTTTCAGCCACGATTATCTCTGGGTTTATATTGTCTACATAAATAATTTTTAGTTGATAATTTTCTACAATCTTTCTTCTTATTAATAACACAAAGATTATTACGATAAAAGAACTTATTTAATTCTCATGGTTAACCGGTTTATGAGTGTAAACAAGTTTTCAGCCACGATTATCTCCGGGTTTATATTGTCTACATAAATAATCTTTAGTTGATACTTTTCTACAATCTTTCTTCTTATTAATAACACAAAGATTACAAAAAAATAATAGACTAGCATTCCAAAGGAAATTATGAATCACCGCCATCCATATATGCTGTGTTGGGGGTGATCAGTTAAAATGTTGGAAAATGGCCGATCAATGAATGTGTTACTTCTCTCGCCTTTTGTTGAGCTGTGATCACTAAAAAAGGTCTGAATTTTCAAAAAAAAAACAAGCGGGTTCAAACTTGTGTCCAATTTAGAATAAACTTACATTACATATTGAACCCCCCTCTAAAAACCTATTTAGGAGGGGAATTTTCAAAAAACCTAAAAGGGGAGTGTATGAACAAGATTTCAGGCTTCTACTACGAACGGTTAGGGCTGGGTGAAATCCAGATACATATAAATGTGTGAACCTATACCCAGCAATAAACCATTGTTGTGGGTAGCACTGATTAATAGTTGTTGTTTTGCCATGGGTAGAGGAATGCAGCTTCAAAGCTTCTGGTAATGATATGGGAAAGATGCGAGAAGCAAATACTGGCCGAATACTGTCAATTCTTGAGAAAGAATTTCTTGACGTTTAAAAGTAGTTGAAGTTGAATGACAAAAGGAATATAATTTATAAATAGCAAAATAAGAGTTAAAAATTTCAACAAAAAAAAAAATCAGACCTCTGGTAAAGATAAAAATAAAAAATAAATATAATTGTATTCACACACGCACACATACACCTATATAAAACTCAATGTGTATCCATATAGATAGATATTTTGTTATGCGTATAACACAGAGGGCCGGGGGGGGGCAACACTTTGATCCTAGGCTGAGCACACAGATACTCTGATTTTTGACAGGTACTATGCTAGTTAATATAATATTCACAATGAAATTATCTTTTTTTGTTATTAGGATCATTGAACCAGGTTTGCCAGAAGCTTTATCTCAGGGACTTACCCAACACAGGCATTGGAATATTTGGAAATCGAGCAAGTCTGGAACCTCAGCCTCAAGACTGGCTCAATTTCCAAATCCGACACTATTCCAGTGCCTGTGTTGTGTAAGTCATTGAGATAAAGCTTGGATTATCTCCCCTTCTGGCCAAAACCCTGCATTGAACCCAGCGTTGCTAACTCTTTTGAAATATTTATATCCAAAATTGAGGGGAAAAAATCCAAAAATATCTAAAAATTGAGACCAAATATCTAAAAAATATCAAGTTTTAGCCAAAATAATCTAAAAATATCTGAGCTTCATTAAAAAATATATAGGTTTAGATATAAAATATCTAAACTGATGTTTAATATCTAAAAACAAGAGGATTCGGCAAAAATTTGATATTTGGATAAAATATTTTAAAATATATAGATCTTGCCAAAAAAAATCTAAAAATATCTGAGCCGCATCAAAAAATATCTAAACTGATACTCGATAACTAAAAACGATCTTATATCTAAAAGCGATATGAAATATCTAGATTTAGATGTAAAATATCTATATTTAGATATAAATATCTAAGTTTAGATATAAAATATCTAAGTTTAGATATAAAATATCTAAGTTGGCAATGCTGATTGAATTCGATAGCCCTAAAGCTTCTGTTTTGCTATGAGACTAAAAATCTAGAGAAGAATGTCTATACTGACTTGAATGTCATTTCTAAATGCAGTCTGATAATAAATAACCCCACAATCCCTCAACAGATGAAATGTCCAGGCTTTGTACCTGACACTAAGATGCATTATGTGTTAAGTTTTATTTACCATATTTACTCGTGCACCATGCAAGGAATTTAATATTTTAAAAATCAGGGTTAAAATTGAGGGGTAGCATTATACTCGAGTGTAAAAATAATGATAATATATATAGATTACTGATTGTTAGCTACAAAAAGAGGGGGTCGCATTATATCTGAGATCGCATTGTACGCGAGTAAATATGGTAGTACAGAAAAGAGTACTTGATTTACATATGGGAACTTCAATGCAACAAATATGAACAAGGTTGTCTCCCTTGGACCGTATCAGCAAAAACAAGTTGACGCTTAAGTTTTTTCAGGGAACAATGGGTTAATTTCGATTTGACTAATCAGTGATTTGGTACGGAAATGGTTTGTTATTTGTGTTTTTATTCTCCCTCTTTAATTTTC
>VCCN01003290.1:2526154-2546653 GCA_006491835.1 Architeuthis dux
AAAAAAAGGTCTTCATTGCATCCCATTTAAGTCCGATTTACTCGCCATGTTGACATTTATATTGCCAGATATATTAATCACACAAGGCAATGTTGAGTTTTTTGGATCAGCAGTTCAAGAAATCTGATAAATTAATGGTTGAGATCTTTCTTTGTAGTGTCTATAAATAATCACCCTTGACTTCTGCTCTTTAGAATTATTAGATATAAAATACCTAAATTGGCAACACTACAATGGATGAAAAATTATTTTGCATGACAATTATGGCAGGCTGCTCCACTCACCATAAAGTCCAAGCACTGCCCTTGATGAAAATTTTGATACGATATTAACATTTAAGACCTCATACTTATTTTTGTTCACGTTTCAACTGATTCATTCTATGGCTTTCCTCAAGGGGTACTAATTGTATTGAAAGTGTAGTACCAAGTAACGGTAGCAAACCATCTTTCTTTAATAATCAGCAACCCTTGTAATGTAGGTTTTTGGACCTGTTGAGCAGTGAAAGTCAGAGTTGAATTCTTATACATTTAGCCAACATGTTGGTGTATGCTGCTTCTTTGAATTTTCTCACTCTCTAACAGTGTTCTTTGTCTATTATTCGGACTTAGTCCCATAGAAAGTAGTGCACACGGGCAGATTAACATTTTGGGCCTTCAGCTTAGTATGTGTCACTGGGCACTTTCGAGGTTCCTGACCTGCAGCACATCAGTGTTGACAAGATGAGTGCCCTAAAGCTGGAAATCTTGCCACCCTACCCTGAATCAGAAAAAGTTTGGTTTTTTTTTTCAAATTGAAATAATGTATTTTGTTTTTAAATCTAGAAATTTGACTTAAATTGTCATTAAATAAATAATGCTTATCCTACAACTATAGGGCTCTCTACGCCACTGAGTGCACACCTTTCTTCTAGATATGGTTTGCCATACCAGATTTTTCCAATTCGCCTTTGGTTATGGCTTTTTTCTTAGTCTGACTTTACCACATTTACAAAGAAATTATAAATGCAGTTTCTTGTCAGGGTCCTCTCTAAGGAATGGATTGGCCAAAATGTTGTGAATAAGAAAAATGAGTTTGATTGACCAAAAACTCTAATTCTTCATTGCATCTTTAAAACTGTTTTATTTCCACACAAATCTAATATGTACATAAATGTAAGCAAAAAAAAAAAAATAATGAGTTATCTCGACCATGGCAGTGAACAGGTTAAATAGATTCATTGTCAAGATTTATTGAATGTAATATGTAACAAAAACAAATGTCAATGGTACCTCTTGCGAGAACCAAGAAAATATTTTTCACAGACGAACAATTTTTTTTATTAAAATTTATTTCAAAATTGTTTTTGGTTGCAGCTTTAGTTGTATACAAGACGATAATTGCGTTCCTGTTCTTTCCTTTGTAATTCCATTTGTTTGGAAATGTCTTCGACTCTTCTGTTCAATAAACCTGGGAGAAGAAAGAAATTGAAGGCAAAGCTGAGTGTTAAACAAGTCTGTAAATTCCTAGTTTCTGTGCATAAAATGGAGATAGCTCCTGTTAGCCTTAATGACCCTAAGGATTATCTCCCCATAAAAGAAAAACAAGTAAATACAATCATATTAGTAGTTGGACGTGTGGCTTCCGCTGGAAGGCGAAGCATCTGAGTCCTACGTAAGGGTTTACCCCCTTTGAAATTAAGAAACTTCTATTTGCCCCATTGCATCTGAAGAATGGATTGGCCGAAACGTTAACACAACCAACAAGGAGTTCAATCGTCCAAGGAACTAATTGAATAAATTAAATTGTTAAATTCTTTATTTCTGCGCTGATTTTAACCGTGTGAAAATGAAGTGTTTTTTTTTAAAAAATTATACATTACTTAGATCATTTTAAGGCTAACACAAATCAACTCAACCAGGGCTCGAGATTAACATCGTCCCGGGGATAGTATAAAATGTGCTTGGGACGAACAGATCTTCTCCAGGGCGAAAGGGATTTTTTTCTTTTTTTTCTCTGTATGAGATACGACCAAGTGGGATAGTTTTCACTAGTCACCCAATGGAAAGAAGTCAAGCAGAGAAAAAATAGTTAAGAAAAAGAAATTAGTTTGCTAAGATATTGATTGATGAGGAATGCACGTGGATGGGAAGAAAGACATACAACACAATATATATTATTTCCCTTAATCGTGTTTGATGTGTAGCAACAGTTGAATCTGGGAGGTTAGGAGTCAATCTCCCTTACCTGATTTGAATTAGTTATCTCCCTCCACGCCTATACAAGAAACAACCACAGATATAGACTGTTCGATTCATTAATAAAGTAATACCTTCTTTTTAAAAAAATTCTTTTAAAAAGTGATGGAGTGGTGGCTGCAAGGCACGGAGACCTCAGTTCAAAGACTGAGAATGAGACACACAAGTTGGGTTCTCCAATTTATTTGTTCTTAATTCTGTGTTTTTTCTATAAAATATCAGAAAATTGTCAATCACTATTTTCCAAAGCCTGAGATGACATCCTCAAATGTCTTGTTTTGTCCACAAAGTGAATATGTTGGCAATTAATTTAATAGTTAACTAATCAATTAATTGTTGCACAGTTCTACAGTTTAAAGATAACTTTTCAGTTTTGTTTAAAACCATTTTATTTGAATAGAGTAAAATAAATATAATTATTTATTTCCTCAATATTTTAATGGTGTTTTTATTATGCAACTAAGGATGATAATAACAAAGTAAAGAAACAACATTTTGATTTTGGGAGCGTTTACATTTCCTTCTGAGGTGGGTGTGTACTTAAGTGTACAAACCCAAAAGTAGTGATTATGAAAGCAGAGATCAATGTCGAATTGCTGACATTCATTATTGGACAGATACTGCGTAATGTAAATCATTTCAGGTGTGAATTAAATGTAACAAAGATCAAACAAGGGAAGGGGCAGAAAAACTGTAGAAAACATTGCCGTACCTGCATTCTGATCAATCCAACGAAGAGAGTCCATGTGAGCATTCAAAATTTTGGTGATTTGGTGGATCTGAAGACAGAAATGTATATTAAATAAGTCACACATACTTAAATGTCATGTTAATAAAATCCGAAATGTGTTTCATATTTTCATAAAATTAAAGGATTATGGAAATTACATGTGATTCTCAAATTTTTCTAAAATTTATACTCTTGTTATTGAAACTATTATAGGATTATTGCATTAGGTCAAACAATATACACTACAACAAAACCTTTTTATTTTTATCCAAATTTTATAGGATTTTAAACAGTCTTATGATGATATTTACTATAGTTGGGCTGCTTAGCCAAATACTTGTGCATTTTGTGATAAAAGCATGAAATTTGGCACACAAATATGAGTTGACACAAGGTCATCCATATCAGACTAGTTTACACAAATTTATTGCAATTTTTTTTATGGCAGCCATCTTGGGTTTCAATGACTTGCATGTATTATTCAAATGGCATTCCCTCAAAGTATGTTGTATGGTAAATAAATTCAACATTTTGAAATGGCTGCCATGGGTGACATATTGAAAATTCATGATGGCTCAATATCCAAATATTTTTGGAATGCCTTTGGCTATAAGTGTGCCAAATTTTATGCTTTTATCACAAAATGCACAATTGGCTTGAAGTTTTTCAGCTAAGCAGTCTTAAACTAATATATCACTCCTAAAATGAGGCTTTTAATATACTATTTTTGTCTGATAAGAGAGAGAAATCACATCGTCTTCAGTAAATTATGTTCAGCCACAATGTCATTAAAATGAAAATTTGTTGCTTTTAACCACTAAGTTTTATTAGCCTAAATTTGATTTGTGACTGCCTCTAAGGGAGCTAACCTTCCCACTGAAAAACAAAAACATTGACTGGGATAAAATTGACTCTGAACTTCTGCCATGTGTGAAAGAAGTCTAGCATTAATTTTAGCCTGATGACCAGACAGTACCCACCCCTGCATTGTACAAAGAAGAGTAGATCCTGAAAACATTTGGAGAGATAGAAGAACCCAGCCGCACGGAGTTTGTTTCTTTATTCACAATTACGATTTAGGCCGCTCGTTTAGCAGTCGCTCACACCGGCGCCGGGCAAATATAGGCTCTCACTAATAAATGTCATTATAATTATCATTTTGCTATGTAAAATAAATAACGGGATAAGATTGGGCAATACATTATGTACCCCGGTGTAGTGGCGTTGTGCCATAATAAGCTTAATAAATGTTTGGGCACCTCACTGTGCTATTGTAGGGAGTTTGATAAAAGTCTACAATTTAGTTTATACTTTTATTAACCTTTTCAGCTGGTCAAAAATGGTCAGAACACAATGAATCAAAGTGTTTGTTCAAGCTCAGTGTGTTTGGCTGACAGTTGTCCCCTGCCTGCAATATCATTTAACTGAATGATATGATGTCATCAATGGATAGAAGCAGATATTTTGCTATAACAATCATTCTTTGGGATGAGAGCACAGTCTGCAGATTTTATTTGGGAATATTACTGTGAAGGCAACAAGTGAACATGTGTTTCATATAAAAAAAATCTTTTTTTTATTACTTACCGGGTCGGTATTCTCCTCAGTGCTGTTTGTGGTATTCAAATGGTCAATTATTTCTTTAAGGTCCAACACCATCCTCTTTAACTGGCCATCAATACCTTCGGCCAACTGGTAGCTTTAGTGAAGGAGAAGAAGAAAAGATATATTATAAGTTCTTTGTAAGTACAATACTGTATTAGTTTAATATACCTCTATCTGTTACATTTATATTAACTAAGGAGCATGCACCTCTGCCGTAGACTGATTGAATCGAAAGAAAAATTCCTGAATCCACCTCTAAATTTAATCACCTCTTCCTAAGCCCATGGGCCATAAAATTTCATTGAGAACTTTTGGAGATATTTTGTGAACAGACAAAGACACAAGGTAATACATAAACCTGTCCAACTTCGTTGGTAAAAGGTAAATAAACTACAATATTAATATTAATGTATTGCATTTAACCATTTAATTCATATCTAATATTTGTTTAACCCTTTATAGAGTACCCCTAAAAATATTTTAGATATCAAAACAACCTTTTTGTATGTTAAACTAGACCTAATTAAAAGATATTTTCAGTTGCAAGCTTTCTGAAATTCTTTTGTTTATGTGGCTTTCAACCCTTTTAAAAGAAAATTTGACTCTCATAGACCTGGAGACGTTCGGCACAGGTAACGGAAAATGTCTAACTTACGTGTGTTCCCGCTCAATGTCTGCATGGTGTTGGTAGCTGAGAGGAGGCAGCTGTTCCATGGAATTTTCCAGAGGGGTCAGCAAATCCTCAAGCTCTTTCTGCTGGGAACGTATAAAGTCCAATTCATTATCTAATCTCTGTTGGTCAATCTTCACTCTGTCCACATCATGGTTCAACTGATGGATCTAAAATAAATCAAAGAAATGTTATGACAAATTAAAGCAGTACAAATTATTGCTCAAGTTTAGCTTAAAAAAGTAAAGCATCCGTCTCTTAAGAGACAACTCCCAATGGAGTATGGAGCCCGGTGACGAAGACCTGGTTTATGTTGCATGCATCAGCTTGTTCAAATCAGTTCTATTCGAAGCAGAAAGCGTAAGTAACTAAAAACACAAACACATATCGTACACTAAAAAAGAAAAGAAAAAACAAACATTGTGGAACAACAGTTATATTGAATTTAATACACAACCTTCCTAGTATCCCCAAGTTTACAAAAGTTCGCTTCACACCACCATAAACCTTCATAGCTTTGAACTGTGTCTGTGAGCATCTGTAAAGGTAAAGTGTCCTGTCTGTTAAGAGACAATTCCCAATGGAGTATGGAGCCCAGTGATGAAGACCCGGTTTATGTTGCATGCGTCAGCTTAGTGATCTTTGCAAGTTTCAAGTCTGTGTAGTATAACGCCAATCTGCGTTTCTTCACGCTGATACGAGAGGGATGATGAGAGAGAGAGAGAAGATGATGATGAAGACAACGACGTCTCAGTCCGGGTCTGTTGATGGGAGCTGAAGTTTCTGTGGAGGGAAATTAACTGCTTCTAACCGGCTCTCTCCTCCATCACCTGACAGGCAGGGGGCCTCTTTGTGCGACCTGTTGCTAACGGCTTCAGATCTCAACTCCCTCCTATTTTCAAATCTGGGCCCCTTTAAACGGTCACCGGTAATACAATATGTCCATTTTGTCACGTATGCAGTTTAACACACAATCCTAGCCCTGGTAATAAGGGCTTTTTTGTCATGTACACCAAATGCGTGAACACAGAGTGCATTTCGTTACATCTGGTCGAGACCAGGACTTTATTCATACAAGTTTTTATGACCACCCCCTTGGCAGGATGCAAGTCCACCGAAGGGATACCTCCATTCTAATCACACAGCTTAGGGTGTACTCAATTATCTGCTGAGTGCACAGGGAAATTTGTCCTAATGAAGAGTTTTCCACACTCTTTGCTCATACCGGAAATCAAACCCAGGACCTTCAGCGTGTGAGGCAGACGTGCTAACCCTTACACTATCAGAGTTGATACAAGTTTAGCTTAGTCATGCGTATTCGAAACGAGACTAATAGTCCAGCTGCTAAGAGAGAAAATTGTTCAAATTTTGAAGAAAGTGACATATTTGGTCCAATTTGATAGAAAGGGGGTGACTCACTCTGGATCTGACGGATATTTTTCTCCATACATTACTGTAGTCGCTCCTGGAGACTTTCTTCAAAAAGTGAACAGTTGGCCTAAAATAAGGGCCTTAGCAGCTAGAATATAACAATTTTTTACCTTGGAGAATTTAGTTCTGCAAACAGAACTCATGGAAATTCTATGTTGCATCTTTGAAATTTGAGAAAATATCAATTTATATATAACATTTAAAAACGTATTTTATAAATAAACTAGCATAGTATCTGTACAAATGACCGGATTATTTACGTACAAATCGGCCCTTCTGCCTAGGATCAGAGTATCTGTCTGCTCTGCCTAATAATAAAATGTTGATCCCAAGCATTTCTGCCTAGAATCAGCTTAGAAAGGTTTAATGAAGTACATCTGAAACTTAAATTTCATAACTTTTATTTTTAAAACCTTTATTATCATCTATATAACTTACACCTGAAACTTATTGGGTATCTTGCAGTTTAGACGGCTGTTTTTTCACATCGTAATTTAGAGTCCCAAATTATCACGCTTGTTATGAGGGCATTACAAAAATACATCAAGTTGATAATTATTAAAACACAAATACAGATAATACAAAACAAATAAAAAAAAGTATACAAGTTATATTTAAAAGCAATTTCATAGCAATAAATAAATAAGTTACCTTCATCTTAATTTCTGATTTAAAAAAAAATATATTAAGATGAAGGTAAATAGTTGTCAAAAATTAAATAATTTAGGTTATTCATGTGTTCTGACATTTATAATTCATCAAAAAAGTATAAATATCTAAAATTAAATTAAAAACATTTTAATATAGAAATGACACTGAACTACAACATGTTAAAACCTGTTTTAACAGCAAAGATACCACTTAAATATATCTTAACCTTTTTTTTAGCGTGAATAAAAACAAGTGTTTGTTTGTGAAATTTATTTTATTTTATAATTAATCACTGCTACCCACAACACTGGTTTATTGCTGGGTTTAGGTTATTCATGTGTTTCAACATTTATATGTATCCGGACTTTGTCCAGCCCTAACCATTCATTGTAGAAACTTGATTTTTTAAAAAATTCCTCCTCCTAAATAGGTTTTTAGAGGGGGGTTCAATATGTAATGTAATTTTATGATAAATTTGTTACTGGTTTGTGCCCACTTGTTTTTTGAAAATTCAGACCTTTTTTAGTGATCACAGCCCAATAAAAGGGAGAAGTAACTTATTCATTGATCACCCACTTTTCCAACTTTTTAATTGATCACCCCCAACACAGAATATACATGTGTGACAGTGATTCATAATTTCCCTTGAAATGCTAGTTTTATTTCATTCTGATCTTCTCAATAAATTGTACATCTTGTTAAATTGTTATCGGTAAAGTGTTGTCGTTGAATTGTTGTCCGTGAATCTGCCTGTTGTGATATAGTGCTACAGGAGGTCATTTCCGGGCTAACACCTGGGCGGAAGTGACCCCGGTGACCGCAGGAGAAATGCATATGCGTGGGTGTGCAAAAACAGGATGCTCAGCCTAACTCAAAACGATATGGTGTTCGATTCAAACACATCAGGTGTTGGGGGTCAAAGTAAAACAGGATGTTGACAGGACCCAAAAGACTGCTGGTGTCGAAAACCAGCAGTAACACACCCGGACTGTGTGCCCTGTATCATCTCTCGTTATCTCTCTCTGACTCTGTGCATTTCATCAGTGGTGTATTTAATGGAATAAAAATATATGTGATATTTTTATAAACACTGAGTTCCAGTCTTCTTTCTTTCCTGGGCCCTACAAATTTTCCCCTGCCTATATAACATGCCGACTCCCATGTTAATTTGCATCTGAAATTTACTTCATGTTCAAAGATCAAGCAGAAAGGAGACAAACCTTTTCTCCGTTATCAAGAAGCAAGCGGTCCCAGGCGTTCACTTGGGTAGCTTGTTGAAGGAAAGCTTTCTCCTGGTCTTCTAATTCCAACATCCATTTATTTATTTGTTCCTCCAGTTGACGGAAATTCATCTGGATTTCAGCCGCAGGAGCTGTGCCACCCAGGATGCTGCTACAAACAGAAAACAACGAATATGGAAACAACTTTTGGGCTGGGAGTCATTGACCAGGGACAAATTGCCAATTTAGATTTTTTTCTTCTTAAATTTTTCGAACTTAAAATCACTTGAAATTCATTGGGAACTTTTGGAGATATTGTGTGGACAGACATGAGCGAATATATAAATGTATGAAAAAATATCTCTCCATCGAAAATAAATTCCCGGATCCACCCCCGAATTTAATCACTTCTTCCTTACCCCATGGCCCACCCTTCCGCAAAATTTCATTGAGAATTATTAGAGATATCGTGTGGACAGACAGAAAGACACAAGGTAATACATAAACCTCTCCAGCTTTGTTGGTAAAAGGTAAATAAACTATAATATTAATATATTGCATTTAATCATTTAATTCAGGTTTCTAACAGTCCCAATGCTTTAAAGATATGAGATGTGCATAATTGGTGGGTCAGAGGTGTTAGTACGGCAAAATGGATAATCCAGTATGGTGCTGGAGAATTGGTATTTGTACCTGTATTAGAATCTGAAAAGTGACCTACACAGGAGACAAACACAATCATACAAAGGCTAAAAAGTTAAAGAGGAATCCAAGTTTTGGTTTCTCAAGAGAAACAAAAACAGACTGTTCAAAACCCGCAACATTGTTTACACAATTTTTGACATTTACACAAATTTTGAGAAAGTACCTAACCCGTCTTTGCAAGCAGCAAGTAGTTTCCTATCTTGATAGGCAACACTGAACTCTCAAATTCAGAAATTGTTTTAAAAAACACCTAAATTGGCAACACTGGTACTGCGAATTCAAAAAATTAAATGAAAAAAATATCTAAATTGGCAACACTGGCTCAGAATCTCACAGAATCTATCCATATTAGGTCCAGAATTTGAATTGCAAACCCACGCTTACACTAACTTCTGTTAGCCTTAAAATGAAACTAATAAAAACACATTGTTATTGCTTTGAATAAGTTAAATTGTTTTTATTTGTGTGCTCGTGAGTGGGTGAAACAGAGGTTTGTATGGAAATAAAGTTATTTTCATTTATTTGTGCACTGTTTTTAACATCGACTGGGCGAGTGTGTGAAATGTTAAAAGGTATGCATAGAAATTAATTTTTTTTTTCTGTTAAAAAGGGGAGATAACCATTAGTTCATTTTAAGGCTAACAGAAGTTAGCGCCCATTTTATGCTCGCGTTCTAGGAATCAACCATCCACACAACCTTCGTAGAATAAAAGAAATAGTTTACCTGGTTGTTGTAGTTGTAGCAGTTGGTGTGGTTCCCAAAGCGAAAATCCCTGTTGTCCCAGTGGTAGAGGGTAGTGTGCTACTGACAGCCAGGGAGAGACCGGTGGTTGCTGGGGTGGCAGTACTTGCAGCACCCAGAGTTGTTGTTGTTGGGAAGGCGAATGTAGGCTTGGATGTAGCAGCTGCAGATATGGGATATTAAAAAGATTATAAAGGGATACATCTATATATACATAAGTTGAAAAAAAGATTTATAAAACACTAAATAAACATAAATGAACTTATTGTAAATTGTATTTGATTTATATATTTTGATTCTATTTCATTTTAAATCCCATCTAGTTATGGGCCAAAATATCCGGGGTAGAAATATTTGCAGCCGAATTGTTCATGGCTGAATTGTCCAGCTACCAATTGAGTCTTTTAGATAACAATAACATTAAGCAAAGATATAAAAATTGGAACAATTTACAGTCATTGTTATCTTATTAAATTCACTGTTACAATCAACTTTACATTATATGAAATTAATTATGAATTTTTAATTCATTTTAAATAAAGTGTTTTGGACCGACTGGTTTTGATAACAATAACCATTTGATAACATTATGCATGATTATAATAAATGGCTTCCTCTGTATTACATATGTTCAATAATTACAAAAATGTCTGACACACAATTAGCAGGGGAAAAAATGACTTTGTTTGTTTGTGTCTAATAAAATATAAAACAACGAGAAATAAATAAAAAATACATCAACTGCCAAAAGATGGCATTGCTGTTAAAACTGACCTGGAATAGTTGATGATATTGGGGCAGGAGGTTTGGTTGTAAGTCCTAATGTGCCTGTGGAAGGGGCTAAAGTTGTACCTGTAAGTGGGGGGGGAAAGAAAAAAAAAAGAAAAAAAAAGAATTTAACAGGGTACATCAGAAGACATACACCAATACACAAGACAGAACAACGTTCATTTTAAAATTTTGAAGTTTTAGAATTTTAATATTTATAACGTCTAGGACACTGAAATTGAAAATATTTTTCATTTTCATAGTTTAATGTTAACAGAAAAAAATATTTTCTTTTTTAAATAAAATGGATGTTAACACTGAAAAAATTTGAAATTATTTATGTAAAAATATCTTTAGAAAAAAAAACAACAAAGCAAAAAACAAACACTGTATATAAGACATATTTAATTTTAAAAAACACTGCGTCCAATGGAAACGCATTTTAAGAGCTTAATAAAAGTAACGAATTTTAAAGTATGAAAGGTACAAATTCAGCTATCATTTTTTTTGTCTTTTGCTCAACTTTTTTACATAACTAAAACTAGGCAAGTAGAAATTGTTATTCAATTTTATTTTTTCTACATTCACTGCATTTATTTCGATAGGGGTTCAATTTTGTTTTTAGTATTACATAGAAGGTGACTAAAAAGTTTTCCTACAAAAATTGCGATTTAAACTAAACCAATTTTTGACCAAAACCCATTATATTAATTTTAACTACTAATTACCTTCATGATGCACAGAAAATTACTTGTGTGCAATTCAAATATTGGGATGCCTCTCATTAAAGACACAAAAAAATAAGTTAAATCCGAATCTTAATTGTTACTTTTTCTAAGCAAAAGTTAGTCATAACTACGATTTGTATGTAAATTTCATCATCCTTTTCAATTTAACTGCAGTAAATAAAACTTAAAGTTAAAAAATAAAAACGTTTTTTATTTAAATTTACTCTCATATTTCAGATTGGAGTAAATTAAATAGTAAACTGAAGTGAACATTTTGTGTACCATAGCAAAGAGGTACATGAATGAAGATAGATAGACGAAGAGCAAAAAAATCAAAAAAGTTCAAAATATACAGATTGTAACGAACTAAAGCAATCGACTGGACACTTGATAATCAAGAGTGGTGCTTTGGATAACATCAAAGGGTGACTCAGGAGGAAAGGAAGTGCGAGTCAAAACATCGAAATAAATGAGCAACGGGTTAATTCAAAATAGCCAAAATTCAAAATATATAGACTAAACAACGAATTTAACCCTTAGAAACCATAAACAAGGACAGTATAAATAGTACTGACAGAGCAGCGAAGACAAAATAGAGAGGTCCCCCAGATACAGACTGAGAGTCATCTCCGAAGCGCCTCAACCCACTCTCTTGGTTTTATGGGAATATCTGTATGTGACAAGAACCTCTGTAGAATTACGAATAAACAGTATATTCTTTAACTAGAGAAATTGTCTTCACAACAAGGAGTGACAAAACCAACCATGTTTGAGCGTTTCTGGCAAACATCCAAGAAAGTGATAATGTTACATCTGTACGAAGTGCCGACTATTTACTTAAGAACAACACCTAATTTACTTTCAATTTTTATTAACACTAGCTGAAAATACTCGCCCTCTGGGCCAGCTATATGGAGCCTACAGCAATAGGCTCCATATAGCTGGGTATTTTCAGCTAGTATCAAATAAAAACACATGTACGCATTTATATGTTTATGTGTTTGCTGCATTTGTTATGTATTATGTGGCAACATGTTACGTGGCCAATATCATTGTTTACCAATTGTAAATTCCTATTTAATTTGTTAACATTCCAATAGCCATTATTTTGATATTCCAAATGTTGACCTGTCATTCATACAGTGATGATGTAGTAAGGCCGAATCTTTATTTCTACGCACTTAAATGACATTTTCTACACTGAGACAATCTTTCTATTAGAGATCGCAGCGACACACCATGTCACAATGTATGGAAATATAATGAACATTTAATATATTATCATTTCCATGCTGTTGGAAGCAGAGAAAAATCAAAGAAGCAGATCACATCAACATGTCGACCAAATGCATTAGTCAGACAAGTGTGGACTGCCACTGCTCAACAGATCCAAACCCAACAAGACAAAGATACAGAAACACCCTTATGAGTGTTACCCCCTTTAAAAATAAAAACTTCTGTTTACCCCATCACACTCGGATTTTACACTAGAAGAAGGACGAAGAATGGATAGGCCGAAACAAGGAGTTCAATTGTCTGAAGAACCATTTGAATTATTATAATGATTTAAACTCTTTGTTATACATCAATTAGGTAGGACAATAGATATAACTTACTTTCGGTCATGTCGTCCTGAATATGGCCAGGGAAAAAAAAAGGGTATTATTTAGTTCTCGTGTATAATGCGCACCCTTAAATTCAGGTTTTAAAATTTGGAAAAAAGTGCGTATTATACACAAATAAATACGGTAAATGAAACCAGCAATGGAGTTTATTGTCAAGACATACCTGTTGCAGCTGTACCGACTGCGGTAGAGGTGACCCCAGTGGGAGTGAAGTTGAAAGCAGGAGTTGCTGAGGGTGTAGTGGACAACAGACTAAAACCTGTTGATGGGGTTCCACTTGGGAAAATAGGGGCTGTGGTAGCTGCTGCAGCTGCTGCTGCAGCAGCAGCAGCAGCAGCAGTTGGGGCGGCAGCAGGTGTTGCAGTGCGACCAAAATTGAAACCAGACTGTTGGGCGGCGGTTGTTGTTGACCCACCTGGAACAAAAATAAATAAGAAATTTCAATACAGTAAATAACAGGTCTGGTTAGTTACTCAGTGTTGGTGGTGATCAATTTAAAAATTGGATGATCAATGAATAAGTTAGTTCTCTTGCCTTTTGTTAGGCAGTGATCACTAAAAAAAGTCTGAATTTTCAAAAAAACAAACAGGAACGCTGTGGACACTAAAATATGGGATCAATTTAGCATAAACTTACATTGTAAATTGAACCCCTGCTAAAAATCTATTTAGAGGGGAGAGGTGACAAAAAAAAAAAGAAAAAAAAAAGGTTTTTCCTAGACATAAGGAATAAATGTTGAAATTTTCAGCCCTCTAGCTCCATTGGTGTAGCCTGTACGCGTGATGCATACATACATACATAGCCTGCCAACTAGATCATCTTAAAAACTCTAAAAAATCTATGTTGACAGTTTTGATTGTTGGTTTCTAATAACATAAGTACATCTTCAGCATAACATCATGTATATATAGGGTGTCCCGTAAGAATGTCCTTTCTTGCCTGTTGTAAGCGGAGTAACTGAAAACTGATTTTGTGCTTGTTCAAATACTTATGAGCAATACTTTTGTTATGTATAAATTATCATTGATAAAAAAGTATTGCTCATAAGTATTTGAACAAACACAAAATCTGTTTTTATTTCCTGAGATTATGGATTTTGAGCAGAGGGGGATCAAAATTAACTTTGGTAACTCTTCCATATAGCAAGGTGAGTTCACTTTTTTAATCTCATGGAAAAATTCTGAACAAGTTTTTGAAGAAGGAGAGAAACAAAAAACTTGCTTTTTTTCATTTAACAATTTAATTCTATTAAAAAAAACATTTTCCAGAAATTTAGCATCCAGAACCACAAAATATGACTAAATGCATGCCTTGTTATGTTGATTGCAAAAAATTTGGTTCTTCTTGTATAATGTTCCTGTTTTTAACTCAAAACCAGGCGATTAGAAGCAAAATGGTTGTCTGTTCAAATACTTATGACAGGTACTAATATATAAATAAAGGTGATAACCCTTATAGCACAGGGCCCTTTAAACATAACTACTGTTTAACCCATCACACTCGGATTTTACACCTGAAGAAGGCCGAAGAATGGATTGGCCGAAACGTTGTGTTTACAACACAAATAACAAGGAGTTCAATCGTCCGAAGAACCATTTGAATATTAATGATCCTTCTCAAAACTATAGAAAATATCTAGTACAGTATTGTTGTACAAATTAATGTAACTAACTATAAGCTGAAAAAAAACACATTAAATTATAATAAGATGTTTGCAGTCAACCAAAAGCAGCAGTGCCTGGTAGTGTCAACATCAGCAAAAATGTGAGAGATTTCATTTGGGTCCTACCAGCTGTATAGTAGTCAGACGATTTGACTGCAGAAACCTCATCCCTTGTTAAACCTCATCATCTCTCTAACCAAAACTCTAAATAAAGCGAGTATTAAACAGCCAAGAACTAAAAGATGTTTGAGTTGTAATTTTGACGATCCTACCACTAAGACAACGATCACAAATGAGGAGGAAGCAGTTTATTACATTGGTATTCTAAGTAAGAATGAAGAAGTAGTTGATGATGATGTTTGAATCAAAAAGTATTAATCACTGCTACCCACAACACTGGTTTATTGCAGGGTTTAGGTTATTCAGGTGTTCTGACATTTATGTATCTAGACTTCGCTGTAACCGTTCATAGTAGAAACTTGAAATTTTGAATTTTGTGCGTGCGTGCACACACACACGCGCACACACACACACACACCTCAATGAGTAGGAAAAATGTTTTTTTGTCTTTTGGAAAATTCACCCTCTAAATAGGTTTTTAGTGTGGTGTTCAATATACAATATAAGTTTATGCTAAATTGGTCACTAGATTGTGCCTGCTTTTAAAAAGAAATTCAGACCTTTTATAATTTCATAATTTCTCTTGGAACTCTAGACATAATTTCCGTTTCACAAATTGATATTATTATACTTAGTCTGAAACATATTTCCCCCATCCATAACATCTAATCTAAAAAAAAGTACATTTTCCATAGTATACAAACTTGAAAGTCAGACCATAGATGCGCTAGTTCTTGTGTGAAGATCTAGCAAGGGCAGTGTTGCCAACTTTATTTGCAAGTTTACATCTTAAGTCGAGTCAAAAAACATCTTGAAACATCTAGAAAAGCTAGGAAATATATTACATATTATTAATAAATTAAATGCAAGTTTAATCTTAAATATTTATTTTATTAAAATTATTACTTATTTTATTAATAATATAAATTAAATATGATAATTATAAAGACATTTTATTAATTGAGAACCTATATTTGCCTGGCACCAGTGTGAACGAGTGGCCTAAGTCGTAAATGTGAATAAAGAAACGAGCTCCCTGCGGGGATCAAACCCGCATCCACCCTGGAAGCAACCTTATATACAGGTTCTGCTCTACTGATTGAGCTAACGAAGTTCTCATGGTAGGCAGGAGTCTTTTAATCCTACACTTTGCTGGCCTCTCTACTCTCACGTTCATAGTTAGGCACAAATATAAAGTGGTTCTCTATGTCGACAGTATGAAATCAATAAAATAATATAATTTGACATCTAGACACAACAGAAAACATCTAGATTTAGATGAAAAACATCTAAATTGGCAACACTGAGCAAGGGATGTAACTCACATTTCTGTCTGTCTGTCAGTCAGTAACGGCAAATGCTGCTAAAAATAAATAAAATAAACTTACCAAAAGCAAATCCACTTGGAACAGCCCCACCTTGGATAGAAGAAGAGGTTGCAGTTGCAGTAGGAGTAGGAGTAGCAAAATTGAATCCTTGTGTTTTTGCACCTGTTGGGAATCCACTTCCACCCAATGTAAAACCTGGAGAAGGGAAAGATTAAAATTATTACTAGAGGTCGACCGATTAATTGACCAGCTGATTAATTGGGCCGATATTTGACATTTTGATTGGTTGATTGATTTGTTTAGTGGCATATCAACCCTTGATGGATGATTTAATGCTGAAATCAGTTTAAACTTCCGAAAGTCAGGGTTTTTTTTAAATAGAGTCTTGCGACTTTGGTGAAAGGTTATTTAAAAAAAAAAAATTTTTTTTAAATGGAGTCTTGCAACTCGGGGGGGGGGGGGGGTCTTAACCCTCTGCAGTGGATGCAGTCGGCATATTCTAGGCCCCAGCCGATAGGGCCGTTGACATTTCTTGACATTGATAATCGGCATCAGCCAAAAATAAAGGGTAAACATTGAAGTAGCATATACAGTGTTTATAACTAATGTATACATTTCATAACTTTTTCATTTCCCAAAGAGACCATGCACATTTTTTATTTTCAAATATTTTTCTGTGTTCAAGTGAATAATACATTATTTTAGATGCAAAAAACATATCGGCCATCGGTCGACCAGTAATTATTACTAAAGAAAAATGATGAAAACCAAAACTAAGAATTTAAAAACACCAACAAACAAAATCAATCATGTTGCTCTCACTCACACTAATGGATTTTAATCTTAAACAAGTAAAAAATATCAGGTTTCTATTCATTCACTGTGTGAATAAAAATAATTTAAAAGCAAATAACCACAGCTGACATACCTTTGGATGCTGGATCGTTTTCATCAGAGAAAAAGTATGACTTTAGCCGGTGTTGAGGCAAAATGTGTCCATTTCAATTCGGTCAATTTTAGGGTGCTTCATCCAAAATTTCAAACTTCTTTTGGATTTTGATGAATCATTGTTAATACTTACATCCCCAATGACTCATGTAGATATTTATTAAGCTTAGCTTAGTCTGGTACAAGGCCACAATAGTGAGGATCAAACTCACTACACTAGCAATTGGCTTTTAACTTAACTCTTAGATTCATGAACTGCTTGATACCGCACACATCATAATCATATTTACACAATATCTAGGGCCTTAAACCTTTGTGGTGGTGTAATAAACATCATAATTCTTCTTAAAATCATTTGCATCTGTTGATAGCACTACATATTCCATTAATCTATTCCAAAGTCTTACTACTCTATTGCTAAAAAAGAATTTTCTGATATTCAATCTACTTCTATTTGCTTCTACCGCAGACACCCTTGACCGACACACGTATGTCTTATAGAAAATCAAGACCTGCAACATCAATGTCTGGCGATTGTAAGAATTTCAAGGATCCTTTTTTCGGCCCTGTCGGCTGGGGCCTAGAATAAGCTAACTGCATCCCCAACAGAGGGGTAAGACCCCCCCCCCAAACAGGGGCCACCGTTTTATCACCAAAGTCGCAAGACTAGTTTAAAATAATAACTTTTCACCAAAGTCACAAGACTATTTTGGGGGGAATATTAAATTGATTTCGGCATTAAAGGACCCATCAAGGGTTGATATGCTTTTATAATTTATATTTATATAATTAATGTTAAATACATTACCTGACTGAGCAGGGGTGGAAGTCACTGCAGCTGTTGGTACGGCCGAGGCAGCATTGCCAAACAGGTTACTGCCAGCAGAAAACATTTTAAAAGGCTGTAATAGACAAAAAAAAGAGAGAATCTGTAGACTTTCTAAACTGAAAAGAGGAATATTAGGCTCTGTCAATTTTAGGCCTTTACAAGTGCATGCAGTTAAGCTATGTAAAATAGCACAAGATGTTACCAATGAGTAGGTATGAACAAAATGGACGAAAATTTGAGTGTGAAATCGACATGCAAGAAATTTTAAAATCTGGCAAAAATCAGCATATTATTAGATTTTAATAAAATTTTCCACTTTTATTGATTAATGGTCAAATTTTTGAAAAATTAATTTTCCATTCCAAACTTGGAAGAAAAATGTTTTTTTTCCATATCATTCCTACCCCACCTTTTATTAATTTGATATCATGCTTTTGTTGATTTTTTACACATTTTACAGATATATCCCTCAAGATACTAATTATGTTTAGCTTTTTTTTAGAAAAATATCCAGGAACTATTGGAAAGGAACTCTTACTTTAGGATAAAAAGATTAAGTAAAATAATTATTTTTTTGGCAAATTTTTAGTTTTATTCGATTAAATATAATTCCGGCTTTTGATCTGTGAAAAAACACTCAATATTTTTGATCATTTTTATTGATTTATTCCAATATTTTTTAAATGTATATTTTTTATTCTGTATCGTGATTTGACAGAAACTTACATAAAAGATTTTTAACAAGGATGAAAAATTAAATATAGTGAAATGAAAAAATATTTACCGGCTGTATTTTTCATATATTTTATTCTATTTTTTTGTTTTATGTAAATTGACTGCTATTTCAAATTATGGGAGCTGCAGACGACAACATGCCTTTTTTTGCATGTTTATTTTTTTCCACTCAAATATATGTGTACTGCATTGTCTACCATACATTTTTAAAAAGATCAGGTATTTTTCTCATTTTTGTTCATACCTACCAATGTGGGAAAAAAATGCCATATTGTATAAAAAGTTAATTCAATTTTCATAGATTTTGTGCCATTAGAAAGAAAGAAGAAATAGGCAAAATTCTGATATAAAATTGTGCATAGAACAGGAGATATCTGTATCTGAAAAACTGTTTTTACAGTTAACAAGCCTGAAACTTGGATCATAGTTCTTTTCTTGTGTTACGATCTAACAAGTGCAGTGTTGCCAACTTTATTTTCATGTTTACATCTAAAATTGAGTAAAAAAAAAAGATCTTAAAACAACTAGAGACATTTTGATTCTGCAGATATATATAATATCCGTGCTGCAGTGCTATTGTTTTCCCGAGAGTAGTTCTCTCCGGGTCACAATAGTCCTTTGAATGTTTAGAATCAGTGTTTGTGTACCGGTGGAGTGCTCTATGAGTATCGCAATATTCAGAGCTTATAATAATAATAAAAGACAACAAATCAGTTTAGCCAATATTCATATTTCATGTAAAAGTATAAGCCCAATTGTTGGGATTAATATTATTATACATACATTCTTCAGGGCTGTAGAGTCTACAGCCCTGAAGAATGTATGTATAATAATATTAATCCCAACAATTGGGTTTATACTTTTACATGAATATTGGCTAAACTGATTTTAATAAATTAAATGTGGCTCTAATCTTCAACTTTTATTTTATTCAAAATATTACTTATTTTATTACTATAAATAAAAATATTACTTTGTTGGGCATCTTGTCATCTTTGCTACATTATGCTTATCATGCAAACATTTTAATTTCAATTAATTGTTTGTTGCACTGAAAATGAATACACCAGTGGTTCCCAACTGGAGGGAATTTGGGTAGTCTAAGGGAGGGAAATAAGGCTGTCAGGTAAAAATAAAAGTCCAATCTAGAGATAGGGTTTTCTATTTGTTTTTTTTATATATCAAGTTGAAGGCTTGAAATCAGCTCCAAGTTGAGAATGATTTAAGATGTGTTCTTTCAAATTATTCCCACAAATTGAAGAATTAGTTGCAAAAAAAAACAAGAACAGAGATCACATTAATGTGTATATCAGTTACAATAGCAGAATTGTTATTTTTTGGTAATAAATTGGAATTTCAAATAAAATTAAACTAATTCTTAGTATGAAGCTGTCTAATTATACATAAAATAAAGTTATTATTTGAAATTATTCTTTGTTGCAACTTAATAAATGGAAGGGGGGGAATACTAGTAATCTTATTGACAAAAGTGGGGAATGACTCGAAAAGGTTGGCAACCACTGAACTACACACACTCATGGCCAGCATACAGATTAAAACTGAAGATATCCCTGAAGAAAGGATTAAAAATGTTCAACAGATTAGTATTTTTTAAATTTTTGTAGCTGTAAAGCTTCTGATAAAACCGGTCTTCATTTGAGCACAAATTAATAATTCAACAATGAGCTTTAAGAATATGCTTTCTTCAGTTTCCAATGAAGGAGTTTTTTTCTTCTGATTTCTCTAAATGAAATGACAACTGCC
>VCCN01003290.1:2554231-2564442 GCA_006491835.1 Architeuthis dux
ATATAAACAATTAGAGTTGACCTATATAAATAAATGTAATATCAAATAATATGTTTATTACATGTTTTTAAGTGTGGAGACCATTTGTATGTAATATAAGTATGAAGGAGACCCCACCAGAGGGGGGTTAACATTACAAAATCTAGGTTTCAATTGCTGGTTGAAGTGTTCCTCTTGTTGGTGGTAAATGTTTATCATGAAACTGTTTTTAGTGAATAGCCACCATCTTACCTCACATATATCCACTAACAATGTTGTTGGCACATAAACGTTTCTAAGATGGCCATCCTTTCATGTGAAACATTTGGTGTTTTACCAAGATCATCTAAGGACTCAAGAACATCATCAGTGGTGGATTCAAAAGCTTTCCACCAAGTCCTTTTGGCTTTGCTTACAAAGGAACCAGTAGTGTCACATCATGAATATAGTCCTGGCAATGTAGAGGCTTTTAAAGGGCCCAGAGCATCATAAATTGTCCATAGAGTTACAAATCGTTTCATCCCTGGTCAAAGAAAAATTCCTGTATCTGGTGGAAGAAGAGAAATATCTCCTGAGAGCTAGGATCATGACATTGGAATTAGGAGAAAAAATATGCAATGTTTTGGTTCCCTACAGAATTATTTTAGTATTTGCTTCTTTTTGTGTAGTTTTCAACATTGTAACATCAGTGTGTGCAGCTGCTGCATTTTCCTGCCAACTAACAACACAATTCTTGCTCAGTACCATGTTTAATAAAATAATCTGCAAGAGATTTGGTCAACTTGTCTTTTGTTTTCTTGTGTGACAGCAATTTTCTCAGTGTATTACTTATGCTTGTTGCTGGCAGTATTCTGTACTGGGTTCTACCAGTAGTTCTTTGCCAGTGATCTCTAATAGCAGTTTTTAAAGATCCATCTTTATAGGAATCAAATATGCGATGGATTTCTGTGTAAGTTTTGCATTTATCAGCCATGAAGTTGCTGGAAAATAGCCAAAGTCATGGCATGTTTTGACTAAAGCTGGTTTGGTAATGGTATGCAATTGTGACATACCATTGACAATTACAACCATCTCAGTGACAGATATTGCTGATGCTGGACTAACTTGAATTGACTCACTACTGCCAGTATTCTCTTTATCAGTAAACATCTTTTTTGGAAGATTTTCTAAAATCTCTGCAAGTTTATATTTAGCTAAACAATTATGCATGCTTCCATCTTGAGCAAAAAGTGATTTGGGAACTGTGGAAAATTCATACTTACTTAAACACAGTTTCATGTCTACATTAGGTCTTGATCTGGAAGCTATCACGAGTCTGGAAAATAGGGAAATATTGGACTTCATTTCAATTACTTTCCATTCTATTACCTTTTTGGCAGCTGATTTGCAACCCTTTTCTTCATAGGTGACAAAAATCTTTTAGAGTTTGTCTCTATGTTATTTTACAACATCTAAGAACATTTGTTCACCGGCCTCTTCCTATATCATGTTCTACTTCTGCAGGAAAGACTTGTTGAGTGACCAGGTGTATTAATTGAGTGGTTTTGAACGCAAAAGGATTAATTGTAGATCCAAAAGCCATTTTCAATTTATCTTCTTGTTTCCTCAGTTTCAGAGAGGAACTGTGATATTGGTTTGTTGAATGTACCGTTGAAAATCTTTCAGTTTCTTCAGCTAGAAAAATCTTGTCCTGGCTGACTTGTTGAGAGTTATTCCTGTCAATCCTGCATTTTCATCCTTTTTGTTCTCATGTTCCAATGCTTCATCAGCACCAAGTGTGGAGAACGGAACTGCACTCTTATTTACCACCCAATGTCCTTCTTAGAATTCATTCCAGATTAAAGGGTTTGAAGTCTCCAGTTCATTCATTTCAGACAGATACAATGTTATCATTTGCATGTAGTTCTGGCGATTCATAGCAAAAACATATTTCACAAAACATTTAAGCAGTCTGAGCTTCTTAAAGCTTTCACAAAGAGCAACATCGTTTCCACCATATCCTTGTAGGTACATGTGAATTTGAATACTGGCTCATTTGTTTCCCGTTCATCACAAAACTGACATGAGCTGTGTTAATTTCTTCTCCTTTGTTTAAAGTATTCTAAACATTTGAAACATGCGTTACTATATGCTCCAAAACATTTGAATTTTGTTGACTAAACTCATTAAGTAATAGCATCCTAAGAGCAGACAGAGTTGCAATATGAGTGTCTAACCTCTGCGAACACGTTTACCCTTGATGAGCTGTAGCTGTGCCATACAAATTACTTTCTGTCCACAGTCCTGGAATACCACTTCCACAAATAAAGTCCTCAATGGTACGCAATTGGACAATGATAATGTGCAGTTCACCAGGTTTTAATACCCATTTTCCTTGGCAGTCTTTTTTTGCCATTTCTAGCTGCTTGAGATGTTTATACAACGCCATGCCTACAGTCAATACTATTTTACTGCCAGATCCAACTACACAGGAATTGATTTTTTTCCAAATATTTCATAAAGGTAAGCTGAACCGAAAGATCTGTAGGTGATGCAGCAATCAAAGGTAACATGGACACTTTTGTCACTGGTTTTGTTTCATCTATTAAAGACATATAGCCAGATCAAGTTGGAGATGATGTAACATTTGTTGGTGAACACGCAGAATTATCTACATCCATCTGAATCTACATACCAGATCAATTAGCTTTGCATCAGGTATCAAGAAACATTTGGATTTGTCATAAACTGGTACATGGGCACATGTAACTACAATCCTTTGTTGTGGTGAAGGACCTGGCTCTTCATTCATTTCTTCTTCATGTTCTTTGTTTTGTAAAAACTCAGTATACTTTTTTGTAGCTTATCACAAACTTTTCATCAACAGAACGATTTATAACACATTGTACAAGTTTATCATAACTACTGTCTGTTGGATTCTGTATAAATGTGTCTGATGATTCAGTCTGGCAAAGAAGACACAAATTATCAATGTAAAGCTTTCTCTTCTTCACTCCAACAGCGAGCTGTACTTGGTTCAGTGCCTGCATATTGTAGAGAATATTTGCACTCAAAGCTGAAAAGAAAATGTATTATTAAAATTTGTATTTTTTTATAATATATGGCAGTTGGCATGATGGGCCAACATCTTGCCCCATCAATTCATGATGCTTGTTACTATTATTATTCATAATCTATGCATTAAAACAAAAATAATCACACCTCTCACGCATTTGTGTCATCAAAAATAATTTTTTGTATTATTTTGGTAGCTATTTTGGCCACCATCTTAGTTTTGGGCCTACTGACAATTTTTGACCTCATCACGATTAATATTCATATTGTACACATTACGACAAAGAGATTGACACAGCTCCCACATTTGTATCATCAAGGAAACCACGGACTCCTTTTTTTTAACACTTGCCCCCAGACTGTTAGCCAAAGTTTTGTAAAATAAAAAATTCAGAAAAATAAGAATGTTAATCAAAAACAAAAAATCATTGAATCAATAATACCTTTTTCAGAATTTTAAACAAGCATTCTCTTCTTTGTTGTTTTTTTAAATTTAAATTTGAGCAAAATTAACTAGATTGCAAAAATGATTGTCAGTTAGAAAGTCTATCATTAATTTGATGATTTAGTTGACCTGACAAATACATTGTGTACAGGTTTACCATGCTATCTGAAAATAGAGCGTTTCTATAAAAACCTTTTCATAAACTGAAATGGTATAAAGCAAAGAAGAAATTACCATTAATTTATACTAGGGCAGTGCATGTTTGGAAAGGGGTGGACTTTATGGTATATGGAGCAACCTGTCATAATTGTTATGTAAAATAACTTTCTGTCTGTCACACAAAACTATGGCTTCAAAGTATTTTGGTTACTTCTTGTAAGGTCTCTCAGCTTGTGAATGACTAGCATTTATAACATGCTACCAAAAGCGGGTTCGACGAAGGAACACGGAGACAAACAATGTTGACAGTGGCTCGGTACTAAGAAATAGCTCCTTAGCATGCATGGGCAAACTTTATTTCCTATCACTGCGCATGCTCAAATCTTACTTCCGTAATCTTGCATGCAAGGAGGATAATTTTAGGTAGTTATCTCCCTTTCCTTGTCTGGCTTATCTGCAACATTACACTTCTCTTCAGTGTAGCCAATTTAGATATTTTATATCTAAATTTAGATGATTCCAAAGAGCGGAAGTCAAGGGAGATTATTTATAGAAACTAAGAAGAAACATCTAGAATCTTTAATATTTTATTTATTTTTATTAGACTTCTCAAGAACCGTTGATCCATAAAACTTCAAACTTGACACTGTGCTGACTAATATATCTGGCGAATGTCGACTTCATAAAGTTATCGAGTAATCACGGTGCATACACATACAGACAGATTTCTTCAACTGTTACAGATGGGAAAATCTTTTGAGCATTCCCTGGCCCCAAAAAACAGTGATGATGGTATGTTAGGTTGGATCATCAGAGGCTGGGATGGTGGCAGGTACAGAAGACTGGGGTGTAGGAAGGAAGGAAGAGGGTGCACACTGCTTATATAACCGCATGCTGCAAAACAAACTCTGAACATTATTTTCACTTTTAACCTTTTCTGGTAAAAGTGAACTTTTGAAAAGGGGGAATACTTGTATTTACAAATTTAGAAAGTAAATTCTTTGTTGATTACTTTTTTTACCATATTCATCATATACTGTTGAAGACTGCTTAAAGGCTGAGCTAGTTGTGCAATACTGTTCTCACTGTTTGTGAATGATCTGCCAAGGGATATCTGTACCCTCATAAGTATGTTCACTAATGATACAAAGATCCACTCAGCGTTAATGTCTGATGAATCTGGAGACCTACTTGTGGAGGACCTCAGCACCATTTCAATGGTGGGCCAAATCTAAAAAAAGCATATGTCAAGTATATTCAAGTATATTTCCCACTGGCACTAGTGGTGGAGCCAGGTCGAAAATAGTGGGATGTCCATGCTGTGTTGCCAACTCAAAGATTTATTTGCAGAGTTTCAACCTCAAAAAACGCCAAAATGCACTAAAAACATTTTTAGCCATTTTATGACCATTTACATGGCTAAAAATGGCTAGATTAGTCTTTTAAAATGGCTAAAAATAGCCATATTTATAGCATGTATACACACACACACACACATACATGAAAAATACACACACACGTATTTCGCATTTCAGATAAGTCACTTTGCAACATATGTATCTAAGTTTTGTCAAAATGTAACCTTCTGGTGTCACGAGTTTTTAAAATTTTTAGATTTATTTTTGTCTAGCCTCACTCTACCACCACCCCCACGGTTTTCTCTTCCTTCCTGCACAAATTACAAGGGTTGGTCTTGAAGAAGTTGGGTGGGGGAGTCTGGACACCCCCCCCCCAGATCCATGGATTGAAAAAATTTTGAATATTGATTTTTAAAGCAAGTCCTCGATATTTGAATGATTGAATTAACACTCTTCCTGCCATTTATTTCTTTTCATTTGGCCTTTGGTGTGTTCATGTGGTACCCCCCTTGTTAGGTTGCTTTATATTTTCAGCATGCTTCAAATGTTCTGAAATTGAAAATTTCTAGAATGACTTTTTCAACTGATCATGTGCAACTGTGGCAGGGTGTCCTCTATATAAAGATATAAAATATGATGATATATTTTTATTGCACAAGATACATCGTGTCATGGCGGAGAATGAAGAGTGGGAGAGAGATAATGAGAGCTGACAGACTTTTCTGACAGGGAAATTGGTCTTGTGTCTTCCCAGGCCTAGGCGCCCTGCCTAATGAGGGTGCCTGTGTGCCTTTTATGGGGTTCGAATGCCCACTCTGGTTTTCCAGCCACCACCTGCAAGTTCAGTCGATATCCTGTTTATGACTTTTGAACAACTGGTGTGTTTTCCAGTCCCTGACACATGCAAAAGATATTTTTTTTCATTCAAATAGTTCTTTGGATGATTGAACTCCTTCTTGTTGTTTGTGTTGTTAACATGACATTTCGGCCGATCTATTCTTCGGCCCTGTAATGTCCGAACGTGATGGGGTAAACAGAAGTTTTTAATTTCAAAGGAGGTAACCCTTATGACGTAGGATTTGGGTGTTTCTTTATCCAAGTCTTGTCAGGTTTTGGTCTATTGAACATCGGAAGCCACATCGGGTTGAACTCCGCAGAACTATTTGAATATATAATGACCTTTTTTTTATATTCAGCATTAACTTTATTGAATAACATATTTACTGATTTGTTCCAATGTCTTTTGTCATCTTTCAGGCAATCTCATAATTCCCTCCTACCAGAACTTTTATTTATCTTTCTCAGCAAATAACTGCTCTAGTTGCATTTTGCTGTCTTCCAGGGAAGTCATTTTTCTTTTTCATTAAGAGAATTCTGTAAAGAACGGAATAAATGGTAATTTGAAGGTGCAATATCTGGGGAATATGGTGGACAAATGAAAACTTCCAAGCCTAGCTGTAACAACTTTTGCCTGGTTACTAAAGAAACAAGCAGTTGAGAATTATCCTGAGGGAATATTACACTCTTTCTTTTAACTATTAATCACAGCTACACACAACACTGGTTTATTGCTGGGTTTAGGTTATTCATGTGTTCTGACATTTATATGTATCTATCTATGTATCTGGACTTCGCCCAGCCCTAACTGTTCATAGTAGAAACTTGAAATTTTGCACACACACTCCTCTCAATGAGTAGGGAAAATTCCCCCAATTCAATATGCAATGTAAGTTCTACTTTGTGTATGCTTGCTTTTTGAAAAATCACAGCCCAACAAAAGGTGAGAGAAATAACTTATTCATTGATCACCCCTTTTTCCAACTTTTTAATTGATCATTCCCAACACAGCATATATGCATGGTGGTGATTCATAATTTTCCTTGGAATACTAGTTCTTTTTGTGTTTAAAAAAGTGATTCTTGTGTAAGGCAAGACTAGTTTGGCTTTTCTTTAGTTGGTTAAAGATGCCTCGAAATTGAGGAGTCGGCTTTTAAATCGATGTTATAACTTCTAACAGCTGCCAACTTCTAAAGACTGCTGAGTGATGATGAATTCTTCATTTCTGCAGACGCTTAGTCTTGGTACCACAAAGATGCCAAGTGTAAGTGAGTTATATCTTCTTTAAGTTCTTTTTGTAAGTCACACAGTTTGGTATTTAGCAGGGTTTTGATGAGTTTGTGGGTTGCCCGTATCTCTATGTGCATAACCAAAGTATTTATAATACAAAACGTGGTTCAAAGTTTAATGCATCATTTGACAAATAAGTGGATAATAATAATTATATTGATTTTATTCAGATAACAAAACAACATAGGAAAGTCTCCTATTTGGGTTTGTAAGCTTGTAGAGTAATCATGTGTGTGTTCAATTCACTGTTTCATATACAACAGTATATGAAAGTATGTGTGCATAGTAGGAAGTTCCTTAAGATCATGTAAGTGAACATAGCAGTTGCAATAGGTTTTAAGGTGTAGCAGTTATAAGGATTTGTGGTAGAGGAACGTACTCACAGAATGTTGTTGTATGTGTAGATAAGTGTAGAGTGGAGGTATTCTCCTGTATGTGATTCTGTAGTCGAGCCAAAGTAATGTACAGTTACTTTAGCAATAGCTTCCTGCTTCCTTAGTAAATTCAGTCGTGAATTCATGTGGGCATCTGAAGATTTCATGTCGACTGTTGTTGTTAAGATTATTGGTTCTTTTATTGACACAGGTGAGCTCCCAGCGAACATCAATTTTGCTTGTTGGAGACTCCTGTTATTGGTCATTAAACCATCACTGTATCGTTTCATTTAATTTCTTGCTGTTATATTTGGGAGGAAAAACTTGTGGATCCTATTTGTACAACCTTTTGTTCAACTGTGTTTATGTGGTCCCTACAAGTTCTTCATTTCTACAGCTGGTCAGTCTTTGTGCAGCGTGGGAAACCCAATATACATCGGTTTTGGGGGTGGTCCCAAAGAAGGATTTTGAAATGCTCTCCGTTGATTGGATAGACATCTCTTTTGATTGATAGAAGAGAATAATATTGTGTTATGTCTTTGCTTTCGTTGGTTTGTTAGTTTATCTTGGCTAAAAACGCATTTGGTTTTTGACCGTATTTAGCTGTGTAAGAAAGAAGAGAGAAACAACGACACGTCTGATCGTTATGCTGTATATGTAGAAAAGGGCCATTCTTAGCTTGCAGTGGCGAGCCTTTACTTCCAATATCGGAAACGAGGCTCCCTCTAGTGGCTTCTGTTTCGGCTTGGCTCATTGTGGGTTGCTTAGTTTATTTACACTAAAACATACAGATAAAACATACAGACGAAAAGATACATAAATACTTAAAACATTACATATTGATATTAAAATTTTTGTGCCATTATTTATTTTTTGTATTGATTTATAACTTGTTTTGAAGTAGAATAAAATGGTTCACCACAAACTCATACAAGAAAATGATGCGCAACTCTTCAATGTTCATCTCAAGTCTGGAGCCATTTAATGTGTCAGTTTTATCTATGAAACAAAACAAAACATCATAAATCTGTTGGGCGAACCATAGAGGATAATATATGGCAGAACATATATCTGTGTCTACAATTATAATTTACATTAGGCTTTGTTCAAGGTTCAACGAAATAAACGAATAAACGAATGTGTATATAACATATAATATTTATTCATAGAACAAATAACAATGAATGAATGATTGTGAATGCGTCTTGCAATGAGAAGTGTTCATCAGTTGATTGGAATGAAAAAAGTCAATTAAATTAAAGTTCTTAAGAAGTTGGAATAACACTTGACGTGTAAGTGAGTGTATGTATATGTGTATAAATCAGGGACTTATTTGCTTGCCTCATTGGTGAATGTGAGATTGCCTTGCGTGTGCAGATTAATGCATGTGTATGTGTGTGAGTCAATACGACCATGTCCCTCAGGCATAAGGTCGCGACTGGTAAAATCTGTCTGTCATTTGTTTATATCGGAAATAGAACGGCTCCCATGAGCCCTTAATTTTAGATGCATATTTATCGATCGAAAAATAGTTGATATCCAAAATAATTGTTGAGCTGCTGCTGAGTCTATTTGAATTTTTTAGTTGTTTGAACTCGTACTGTTTTCTACTTTGTTGGTGCAATTCTTTCGAGCCTATTTTGTTGAGATTTTTGGCCTCTCCAAATTGATGACTGTTTAGCGGTATCAATATGTTAAATGTTTGCAGGTAAGTTCCGAAAAATCTATAGAACAATAATCTTACAAAATATGATGTGGTACCCTAAAGTTCAGGGAACTTAAGGCATGAAATGGGTTTCCTCAAAGAAAGGAAACATTGGTAGAAAATGAGATTCTTTATTCCCTGGTGGAGTGATTTTGAGGTATCTGTGAAATGTCTAGCGATACACGGGTAAGTTAATAGATGAACATATTCCAAATTCCCCAGACCTTTGGGGAACAACTTATTATAGACTCGAGAGATATTGTCTTCTTCTTTTCCACCAACTACATTAAACCCTTAATCTTCAATTCCTCATTAGTAACACTGATTTCAATGCTACTCTATAAATAACTGAAGAAGAGGGTATGTTGAATTTTGTTAGTGTTCTTATTCTTTTTCTTTCACATTAAACTAAGATAACAGTTACTGATTGTCTGTAAAATTTAAACTCTAATAATCGCCATAAAAGCCAAAACCTAGTTTTACGAAGAATAGTTGGATTGAAAGCACAAAAAATACTTTTTATTTTTCCGAGAGAAAGTATCTTAGTAACTTCGAAAATTTGTTAGTTTAAAAAAAACATAAACCTATTTTTTATTGAAAGTAAGTAACTTCAAACATTTCTGGTGTTGAGGCAAAATGTGTCCCTTTTCAATTTGACAATTTTCAGGGTGCCTGATCTAAACTTGATCCAATCTTTTTTACAAAAATATAACGAAATTCCCACCATTAAATACTATCATGTTCAAATGAATCGTAACATCAACTATCTCATATCACTGATGACCTGAGAGTAAAACAGCTGATGTAAGATAACATTCATATAGATATGTGAATGCTTGCCTTTGAGCAATGTTTAACAAGCTCTAATCTATTGACTCCAATATTCATTGGGTTCCACAGCTTTGTGTCAGACGAAGCTTTGAGTCTGTATTAAACATTAACAACACAAAAACTCAAGCTCAAAGGCAGATCCAGGGGGTCTTCCAAGGTCTTCTGGAAGACACTCAGAA
>VCCN01003290.1:2743724-2764966 GCA_006491835.1 Architeuthis dux
AAAAAAAAAAAAAAAAAATTTAAACTAATAATTTATAATACTTCATCTATTAAAAATAGATAAAAAAATAATTGCTTTTATAAATTATAGTTTTTGCATTTGGCCATTTTTGGCCATCTTCGCGTGTTTTTGGCCAGAAACGTATCCAACTATCTGGCAACCCCCGACAACAACCACTATCGTTTACTTGAGCGGTCGCGACGACGACGACGACGGCAACAGAGATGGTGTTCGTTGTAGCTATTGCATTATTGGAGAACGACCTCAGTTATCAACGCACGAAACAGCTAAACTATTCCAAGCGGTAGTGTGCTGTCAACTCGATGGAGACTCTCTATTTTTCCGGGAAGACTTAAAAAAAAAGTTATCCAAAAGGAGAATCTAACTAGATTACACCAGAGGAATTTATGTTTTAATCCCGTGTGTGTTGAAGAAAAAATACCCAAAACAAAACAAAAACAAAACAAAAAAAAATAACAAGTAACTAAGAACGAAAAAAAAAAAAAAGAAAAGAATCTGTATTCTGTATATACGTAAGCCGTTTGAACTAAAACTCAAACATCCCTATAAATATACCCGAACCTATATCTGTCTATACAAATAGATATAGATATAGATATATAGAATATCTACCGAAAGGAGAAAGGAAAAAAAAGGGAGTTATTTAAGTTTGATTTTTTTACAAACGCAAAAGAAAAATACCCCATTTATTAAAGGATCATCACAAAATATTATAACATAACAGAAAACAAATTGATCTTTTTGTGTTTTCGTATTATTTTTTTTTAGAAGGGCGCATGTGAGTTTGTGTGTGTGTATGTGTGTGTGTGTGCGTGCCTGTGTGCGTGTGTGAGGGCATGCGTGCGGCTTTGTGTATACTCTTCTCCGCGTGGATACATACACAACACATATACAACGTATATATTTACATGTAGAGTTTTTTTTCTGCTTTAAAATTAAAGGCAAACTGCTTTGTGTTTTATACACGCCGTTTTACTTTTTGTGCACATGTTTTCAAACAAAAAAAAAGCATCTTTGGAAATAATTCAACAACTATATATGTCACTCTGATAAATTCCAGGATTTATTTGAACTTTTAGCAGTATTTGAAAAGCTTTTTAGGAAAAAGAAGAGAAAGGCGGCGAATTTTGTACCTTTTGCTTAAAAGTGAAGAAAATAAATCGGCTGCGTGGAGGTTACCTCAAAAGAGAAAAGAAATTGGAATTATTCCTGGAATTTAAAAAAAAAAAAGAAGTATCTCGGAAATTACCAAAGAAAACAAGTACAAATGATAAGTATTATTATTACTTATTATGGTTCATAGTAGAAATTTGCCTGGGAGTGAGGGACACGAGTGAAAAGTAAAAAGAAAAAAGAATCTAGGGAAAAAATAAAGAAAGGGACGGAAAGAAAAAATACAAAATAATTTTAAAAGGGGAAAGATTTTGCAAAAAAAAAAGAAAAAAGATGTTGAAGAATGAGGAAAAGATGTGTATAAAAAAACCCAACTAGCAACAAATGACCACAGTATTTTTTGATCTCTAATCGAGAATGGAAGTTTAAGGGAATGACGAAATATACGAACAGGAGGAGGAATAGTCGGTATTCTTGCAAATGAACCACTGACGGACGTCGTTGTACTATTAAGTGGTTATCATCAAAGAAATAAATCTAACAGGGAAGAAGGATTGTAAGTATTTAAAAAAGAAAAAGAAAACGTCTGGAAAAAAATTAAGACAATATATAAAAGAATAAAAAATAAACACACACGCGCACAAACGCACAAACGCATACACACACACACACACACACACACACACACACACACACACACACACACACACACACACACACACCGAAAAGAGCATACACGAAATAAAACATTTAGATACAGTGAACAACGTACACTTTTTACAAGCATACACTCTCATACATATATACACAAACACACGCACGCACATACATATACAACATAGACACAACGACATATCTTTGCTGTTTAAAGATATTCATGCACATTTTAAATATATGCTATATATAATTATATAAACATAAATACCTATATTTATCTATATGCTCGGTGCATAAACTTATGTTTGAAGTGAAATATGCAAAACATTGATATAGACATATGCAGTTGAAATATAGATATACATTTTGTACAGCTTATACTAAGCAGACTATATATACGCACACATAAACCTATTGTTCCTATATAAATAAATATGTATAGATCCAAACACACGTATATCAACTTTACTCTGCATACTTATACCTTCTTATAAACGTTAACGCAGGCAGATATAGGCATATGCAGACGAAGATGTTCCAGATAAAAACATTTGCATTCTTACATCCATTCACATCTAATATGCAAGCTTATCTATCAACTTTGCATGTATATATGTATGTATAGAGGTCTTCATTGGTAGCCGCGTAGATATAATTACATATATATAATCGTGGCACATACATACGTAAGAATGTTAAGTATCATACGCACGTGTACACATACGTAAATATATACTTACAGAGAGGAAAGCAAGCAATGACTGTTGCATACTTTTATAAATTAACACAAATCTGTATTGATATGTAGTTAGTGATATACTTATGTATTATCATTTTATTAGCATCAACAATTATTTAAAATAATTCATATCGCATTTGTTAGAATTCATACAAGTAATAATTCACAAATTTAAGTAGCAGTATAACTAAATAAATGAATAAATAAATGCATCTGCGTATTTATTAATATATGCAGACACTTACAGTTATATGTGCGAAGTATTTATAAATGCGAAGTTGCTGATTAGCTCGCATATACCTATATGCATATCTACATATATAGACATTTTCTACCTTTTTTATCTAAGACTTTGAAGAACTACTTCCGGTACAATTCTTTTTGTTTGCTAATAGCCGTCTTGAAGTCCCCCGTGTGTGGGTATGAAAGACTGAGTGTGTATATATGAATATATATTTATGCACATATACTTTTTGGGGTTTGAATTTCTTGCAACATTGTATCTTAAAGTGAGCAGTACTTTCTCACACAGAATAAGTTGAAAAAGATTTTTGGAGGATTCTAGTTCTTTTAAGGGCTCGGGTTCCACCTCGTTATGTCTGCTTCACGGGCAGTGTTTACATTTGAATCTCATAAAAAGTGGGTCCGTTCTGGGGTCCTACTGCCGTGCCAGGTTCTGTGTGCCTGTTTTCTGAATCAGGAATCGCAGAGTCCAACCATGGGCTGCTTCTCTAGTGTCAGGTGAACAGAAGCCGAAAAAAACAAAAAAAAAAATACAAGGAGGAAAAAAAAAAAAAGAAAAAACGGGGAAATAAAGAGAAAAAAAAATCATTTATGAATATTTTTTTTGAATAAAGCAACAATATTTTTCAGAGAAATAATATATTGAAACCAAATAGAATAAAACGAAGAAAATAAAGAGTAGAAAAAAAAAGAAAGAAAGAATAGAAAAAGAAAGAAAGAAATAACGAGAAAGATAAGAAGAAAAAAACGAAAGAGAAGAAAGAAATCAAGACAGACGATAAATATTTACAAATCAAACTAAAAATAAATAAATAAAATTTTGGATTATTTTACTTATATCTTATATATATTTATATATCTATCTATATTTTGCCGAATAATAGTCAGTGCCAGATTTAAGCATAAGCCAAATAAGATAAAGCTTAGGGTCTCACGATCCACAGGGGCCTCAAAAAATCACAAGGCATATATGTTTCCAAGTTTTGTGAGACCTTCTGGCGTAATCCTTTAACAAGAGGCCTCTAGGTTTTATATAGCTTAGGCCTCATCAATTCTAAACCCGGCGCTGGTTCTAGTTCACTGTTTTTCTTTTAGAAATTCAACAAATAACTTTCTGTTGCTTCAAGTCTGGCTCTGAAAGAAGACTATTTATTTATTACTAAACAACACATTGCCCTTGCACAGTCGAACGGCCTATACATATCAATCACAAAACCAAACCAAACGATCGATATTTTTTTTACTCATTACCGTACAAAACACGCAAAAAGCTAAAAAGAACTGGCAAAAAACAGAGAAAGAAACGTAAAGATCATTAGATTTCGTGACTTTATAGTTTAATAAAAAGTCTCGGGAGTTTTACACTGACCTACGCCTATACATAATGGGATTTGCGATTCGTTCGAATCTGCTAAAATTAGGCGAATTTCTACAATCTTTTTGTTAATTAGTAATTACGAAACCTAAGCGTCAACATATTTCTGCTTTTTACCTTGGCTTTGAGCCGACAGTTCTTCAAACCACGAACTCGTATTTTTGTACTAGTTGTATTGAACAGACGAACGGCGTTCATTATTAATGAATTCGTGTTTCTACGTAATTCGAGTAATAGCCAATTTTTCTTTATAATTATCCAATTCTCCCCGCCCTCTCTACACGTGATACGAATTTTCAAAACGTTCGCATTAATTTTGTATCTGTTATCGACAATGATGGAATTGGGTGTTGGGAACTAGGTATACGGTAAGGCTGGGTTTTGAGAACTAGGTATACACCAAATGTCTTCATTAGTGGAAATTGAACATACAAGAAACCTAGAAATTGAGAAGTAGGTATACGCCGTGCCCCCGCATATCCCTCCCCCATTTCCACCGTTGATTTTGTATCTGTTATTGAACCCTGTTCATTGTACGACGTTAACTAACGAACAAACGTTTTTCATCCGTTGCCGGTTCTCTTTTGTCGGGCTCAGGACCAACTGACCACTCAGTTGCTGGCCAGGTTCTACGTTGCTTAACATTTAGCGAAGAAGCAAGACGACGACACATCTACATCTGTGATGTGATATTAGTGGGGTGTCTAGAAAGAAAGTGCAACCACCAGATAATTGGTGTGGAAATGCAAAGGCATGAAAACATAATAATAATAACAACAACAGTTTGAACATTAGCATCACTATTCTTGCAAACCAGTCTCTTTGTTACTTAATAATAATTACTAGTAAAATACCCATTGCTTTTCTAACCGTTTACCTAGGGGTGGACATCTAAAACGCTATAGCATCCAAAAACAGAAAACTCATGGGAGTGTAAGGGACAACAAAGCCATATTTAATAGAATAAAAATATATTGGTAATTTATTCAAAATAATTCAACATATTTCCTGCTAAATAATTTCCAAATTATTTATTATAATAATAATAACAACAACAACAACAACAACAACAACAGTCCTCAAAACACTAAGAGGTGATACATGTGATATTAGAGTTTTTAAGTTTTATGCCTTAATCCGAGGTGTCGAGTCGAGTTCAGTCATCACTTAGGGTCCTCAGTCGGACCAAAATTTTGAACCCAGGTCCTACATCTAATAAAACCCCTTCATTTTGTCAAAATAACTATCCACCAGAGAGAGAGAGAGAGAGAGAGAGAGAGAGAGAGAGAGAGAGAGAGAGAGAGAGAGAGAGCAATACTTTGAATAGTGCGGTTTTGATTAGTGCTGGTTTTGCAGTAGTACGGTTATGGTATTGCTGTACAAATTAATGTAACTAAGTATAAGCTGAAAAAAAAAGACAAACACATTAAATAAAACCTTGAGCAGTGAGGTTTTGAACAGTACGGAAAATCTTGGAACGAACTGACCGCACTAATAAAGTATACATGTACTTGTAAAATCAACAATACCTATACTCAGATAAGGTGAATGCAGTTTCTGTAAACGTGACGGTAGTAGCATAAGCGAAAAGTCACATTAAATGAAGCTAGGATGAGGCACGATCTTTGTAACATAGGATGACAATACAATCACACATGCGCTGTTCACACAGTCAAAACAGCGGATAATCAATGAGGAAACTAGACGAAACCTATAGCATAAAATGAATAACATTATACAGATACATCTAGAAATAATTCTGTTATTTCATGACCCAAACTAAAACTTCCCTTTTTTGAGTGTCTTACTCAGCAATATTTGGACTCAACCGCAAATAAATAAGTAAAATAGATAGATAAAAATAACACACACAACAGCATAAATGACAATGTAAATATTTTCATTAATAATGATAATGTAAACATTAGAAGCTTGGTTTGATCAAAACTTCAGTCTGTGTAATCTTAAAGGTGTAATATTAAAATTAATAGGTTAATTAATAGTTTAATAATCTTCCATTGAATTATGATAAAGAAACGTCTGTAAATACAATTGTTGCTTATAAGTCAAAACGCTACAAATGATAACAGACAGACTATTACTATCACCACTGTTACCACTGTTGTTAGTTTTATGTAGCACTTAAAGTACATTACCAAATCATAGTAGAATATATTCAATAGTAGCAACAATAACTATATGAGACCTGTTGTCACTTGATCCCCAGCGAGAGCCACCAAATGCTACCTGTGTGAAAACTCAATAATAACCATAACAATAGTAATAGCAGTATTGCCAACTTTATTTTCAAGTTTACATCTAAAATTGAGTCAAAACACATCTTAAAGCACCTAGAAACATCCAGATTCTCTCTCTATATAAAATCTTGGAAATATATTGCATATTATTAATAAATTAAATGTGACTTTAATCTACAACATTCATTTTATTAAAAATATTACTTATTTCATTACTATAAAATTAAATAAAACTAGTATTCGTTTTATTAAAAATCATCTAAATAGAAATTTTTGACAACTAGAGGCAACCAAAAACATCTAGATTTAGATGGAAAAACATCTAAATTGGCAACTCTGAAAAACGGTTAGAACAATAAAGATTCCAAAAGAAAGAAAAATTGTTACTGGAGGTGGTTATATGCAAACATGTGTATATGCCAAAAAGATGGATAAACCATATCAATAACAGAATTTATTAAAGAATACAAAAAGGTGTTAAATTTATCTATCTACCTATCTATTTATCTAAAGTGTTACTGGAGGTGGTTGGGATTTGAGATAGGATTTGAACTTCTGACGAGACCTAGTGTCATTTAGTCCCCGGCAGTGCACACCAAACAGTTGTCGTGTGAAGGATTGTATTAATAACAGATGTTTTTACGCAACATTAACTTACAAAAACCAATTAAGATACAACACATACACAATTTAGAATAAAACAACAATAATAATACCTCTAGATTTGTCATTTTTATAAACGTTTTTAATAAACAATATTTATCTTTCTATCTGTGTATATGCAAAAAATGGATGAACTATAATCAATAAAAGAATTTACTAAGGAATACAAAAAGGTGTGAAATCTACTTTCACTTTCACTTTTACTTTCACTCTTGATTTCTCGTGTCGCTAGGGGGCAGTGAATACATTGCAATAAAAACAGAACCTACTGCGCATGACTGTTAGCGACATCACGCCTACAACTATTCACTGAGACGGCGCTGCTGCCGCCGGCGACGACGGCAACGACGACGACGACGACGACGATATATCCGTTTTCATTACTTGACGGACGTCAGTTATCGAGAAACCGAATCCTTAAATATTATTGATAATCTTGCTTATTAAACGAAACAATAATTGGTAATTAAAACCTAATTTCCTTCAGATTTAGTTGGCTTGCCAATCGAAGCTTACGTACAGACACACAGGGGGACACGGACATACACACGTAACACAGAGACAAGAATACACTCTCATACGCACACATACATAGGTATTACTCATACAAACTCATATACGCACACACATACATTCGGCAATAACTACGCGCAGATATAGATGTAATCAAACTACCGACTCTGTATCTTCATACGCACGAACGAATACACGCATAAACACGCACGCATGTATACATATCTGTGCATAAATCTACCTATACCCAGCTATCGATATACGCACTCATATACGTGACTAAATAATCACGCATTTATAGATCAATATAGCGATAAACATAGCCACGTGTTCTCCGAAAAGAATTCTATTCATGAGGCTTATGACTAAGCACGTGTTCCTACACTTACAAATATAAAGCATCGATTTAAGTTAGATTAATAACATGAAGATGCATTTTCACTAGTTATAACGATACTATTCAATACCCATGAAAAAATACACGGCTATATTTGAATTTGTATGAAAGGATTTTTTAAGTAAAAAAAAAGAAGAAAAATATAGTGATTTTGATTCAGTTTCAAATGGTGGGTAGGAGGTATTATTATCAGCAAACGTTTTTTTTACTCCTGAGTGGAAGAGTCCAGTGTTACGGACAGCGAAACAAGAAAAAATCACACGGTTCGTTATTAGTGTAGATATACGAACCTGATTACACGTCGAAACATTACCAAAGACCGACGCAGAGTACCTATTTATAGGGATGTCTATATAAAGAGAGTGATCCCAACAAAACTTATGTCTGACCGTTAAATCGCAAGGAGACATATATTCACACGCCCAGACGAATAAGGCTTTTGCAAGGTTATACATGCTACCATAGGGTCTCTTCACAGTGGTGTAGTGGTTAGCAAACAAATCTCGCAGAACAGTAGTGCTGTAGTGAGTTCCTCACTGGGGGAGCCCTACACTTGTGGCCTTATGCCTGACTAGACAAAGCTTAGTAAATATCTAAACATTCTATACACACACTTTTGTACAATTCCTGTCACTTGCACACACACACACACACACACACACACACGAACGTGCGGTGCACGCGCGTGCAACCCCCCTCTCTCTCTCACACACACATATGAACAACTTCCTTCTCCACTCCCATTAGTACACATAAATATGGTATAAGACATAGTGACACACCTTCACTTACATTCGCACAGACGCATTCACATAACACACAAACATAGGCAAACACATTCTCTTATTCAATTCCTCAAGCACATGCACACGCAGGCATAGACACGCACTTCTTTACATGGTCTCACGTACGGCACATATAGATACCTTTATACATACGTATCCTTTTTTTTTACATGAATTTGTGTACAAACGCACGCAGTGGTTTGCAATTTTTTCTTAGTTGCACGCACGAACATCCACAGAATCTCCTTTTCTTTCTATCTTGCATATATAAGCATACACTTTGATTTCTTTTAAGCATTCTCTCTTTCTGCTGTATAATACGCACTTTGAATTCCTCCACCTTAACACATTCTCTCTCGCTCTCTCTCTCTCTGTTTCTCCTTACATACGAATACAAAATCATCTCGTCTCTCGCAAACACACTTACAGATTCACCCTGTGTCTATTTTATTTGTGACGCTTCCATTTTCAAGTCTGTCTCATAATACGCATGCACACATTTATAATCCGATACCGACAAGCACTTGCGCGCACACCCACACTACGCACACACCATTAAAAATCCATACGATGAATATGTTTACCTAAACCCATCACGTAAGATACGTAGGTCTCAAAACATTCGTCTCAAAGTTCTTAAGCACTAGCCTCAAGCACAAAACCGCCTATCCTACACCTCCTTTGTTTGAACACATCACTCTAAACACGTTCTCTGAGCACAAACTTATAAATATCTATCTAAATATATATTTACCTAAACACATGCCGATGAAGGCTTTTATTAGGTCTCTATGTAACAGGAAGGAATAAATAGATGTAAGTATTCGTGAATGAACAACAATAATTCACCGACTGAATCTTTGTGTCCGGATGTGGATAAAGGAATTCAGATATAAATATTAAGAATAGTTTGGGAATTCCCAAGTATTTTAAAGAAGAATTATTCGTATCCATCCCTATAAAACTAAACAACCATAGACCATTTTAAAAAATTATAACGGTATAATTCTATTTATCCCACAGTTCCGTTAAAAACGGGTGGAATTATTATCAATCTAATTAATTATCAATTTGATTAATTATCAATTTAATCAATCTAATTAATTATCAATTTAATTAATCTTTTAAACAATTCTTACTAATGTAATTCGTTAGGTTTATCGGTAGGACATTATACAAAACGCACACGCATATTTATCTATCTATAGATATAGACAACCAGAACAATTCAAGCAAGTAGAGACATATAACAGATGTTCGTGTATATATAGCACAACTATGCACATAACATATTTTGCATAAATATAATGTTTAAATATAGATATAAAAACAAATATATATATTATTTAAAGACATATATATATACACGTCTATGCACAAATGACTTGTATATTATTTAAATATATGTAACAAATACATTAAATAATTACATCATATATATATATACAAGGTATGTTTATAACAAAATATAATATCTATCAAGTGTACTTGTACTTTATACATACAAGTTGTTTATACACAAGATTTTAATTATAATTTTTAGAATATATTTTTTTTATATAAGAAAATATCCATTTTTGTTATAGATCCATTGTTTGTATACAAATATGCACACACGTAAACATACACAAACAATTGTATATTTCTGGGTCAAATTATAGAAATATATTCACATATATATTATTTATGCTAATGTATGTATATTGTAAGTGTATTCCCTTCACTTGCTAAACAATAATCTAAAATTGCAAACCAATATTTGAAAAAAATATACAAAAGAAAAAGGCTTTTGTTAGGTCTATATGCCAGACGAAATAGACGAAATTTGACAACATCTTCAAAGAAATAAATACGTCAAAAATACAATTAGAGAAACCTAATAAAACGAAATCCAAATAATTAGAAATAATTACATAGTAAAAAAGGAAACAAAAAGAAAACGACAAAAAACAAACCAAAACAAAAAAAACAACAACAAATGAAACAATTTTACATATTCGGAAAAACTTTTATTGTAAACAAATCCACGAAATCTCCCAAATCAACAAAGTTATAAGTTCATATAAAAAAATAATAAAAAAGAATAAAAACGAATAAAGAACAAAGAAGTTAACATATTAAAAACGTTAAGACGACATCAAAACAACAAAATATATTATAGCAAAACAGCCACCAAGCCTTTAAATGAAATGTCAGCAGTTACAATTGAATAACATGAAACACCAAAGAAAGTATAGAAATAGATATAACGCAGAAAGCAGATAACAAAGCAACAAGCAGAATACGCGACGGGTTGTTGAAAGTTGTCTTGAGGCAGAAAGCAGACGAGACAAATTCTTAGGCATAACAGAAAACATGGAACCTCGCACAAGAACAAAAACATATTCAAACTCAATACAAACAGGCTTTAAAACAAATCAGAAAAGCCGATGATTCTGAGAAAGAATAATTTTATTTAAGAAGTCGCAGAAGAAACAAGTTACACAATACTAATTCAATACAAAACCCGAAAAAGAGAAACAAAAGAATATATATTTCGAAAATATTGAAATTTTGAATTCTTGAAAAAGAAAAAAAAAAGCATAAGAATAACAAACAACAATTAAACAAACAAACATTATCTAGAAGAAAGAAAGAGAAAATGTAATCCCTTTCTGCCCAAAACACAAAAGAAAGAAAACAAAAACCATAATAAAAAAATAACAATAACAGAAGCACAAAATAGCAATGCAAGTTAAATAATAACCTGCAACCTTTCAAATGTATATACATATATATATATATATCATTTCGCTCTCGAAAGTGTTCTGATACACTTATAATAAATGAAAGTAAAAAAATGAAAATAGACGGACGATAATATAAACTAGAATAATTGTTACGTACTTTGAGCAATATTTTGATAACAAGTATTTTATCAAGGAAAAAAAAGAAAATAATTAGCGATCTTCAATTGAAAACATTCTTTTAAAAATCCCTTGAAATCAAATTTCGGAACCATTAAAAAAGTCCTTTATCCAGATGATGCATTGTTGAAAAATCACTCCACGTTTTTTTTAATGAACAATCATTTTCTAAAGAACCATAAACTGATCTTCTTCCTGAAAAAAAAAAAGAAACAGAAATTTACTGAAAGAACCACACTTGAAAAAAACGAAACAATTTCAAGAAACGCCTCAGCTGTGAACACACCTGCATATTTGAAAGTTCAGTCTTTAAAGAACCACAAACTTTTTCATTATAAAAAATGTCCAACATTAAATGACACCCGAAAAGTCATTACCCAAAAGAGTATCCACCCGAAAAGATTCACTTCTTAAAAGAACCCTAACCCTAGAAAAAACACTATTCTGGAAATATTCGATACCTCGAGAGACAACCAACGCTTACAGAACCTGAATTATAAAAATAATCCTAAAGAGTTTTAAAGGATTAGCTCCATAGAAGAACTTTTGTTTTCTTGGAAAATTCTACTCTGGACGAAAACCTCACACCATTTGGAAGAACCATTTCATAGAAGCCACTTTTCTAAAAGAACAACTGCCTTCCCAAATATCATCCCAAAGAAAATGCGATATCCAGAACATTTGTAACATGACGGGTCCTATGTGATACGTAACCTCCGATTAAATTGTGATGCAAGAGGAAAAAACAGCCGATCTTTCAAAATTCAGCCTTTTTGTGTTGTGATAAAAGCAGAAAAAGAAAACAAAATTCTTAACAAATCTATACAAGTATTTCTTTTTTAAAATAATAATAGAATTAAAAAGGACGCCATATTCTTTTCTTGTTCCTTCCCTAAAATACTCAACCCCTTTAAATCATCAACCACCTTCGCATTTAAAAAAAACAACCCTTTTCATGTAAAAGAGAAGGGTTTCTTTTGTTTACCCTAAGAGGATCCTTATGTGATTGTTTAAATATGTTAACACAGGGTTTCCATATTCTCTGTTCCAAATGAGAGAAAAGTCCTCAATTGCTAGCAGTAGGGGCATTTTCAAGCCTCGTATACCGATCCCAGTTTTCTTTCTGTTCAATCACACATAAAAGCATTAAGAAAATAAACATACATGCATACGCACAAATAAACAAATATCTACAATAGAATATGGCCGGCAGCTGATTTGTATTGAACGTTAATTAAACCATGCACATATATTTGCAAATGTCCGTTCAAACTGACTTTTCAGAACAAGTGATACAAAATTAAATCAATCAACATTAACGAAAATAAGAAAAGACAACTAGCACAATGGTCGATAACTGGACTGGAGACCACTAGGTATGCTGTTCAAATTTGGAAATCTATTAGAAAATGACTTGAATTTGGTTTGAAAATTGTCTTGGAACTCTTGCAGCAGTGATTCTGGTATTTGTGAATTTAACCTTGTGACACAAATAACTACAAAACAAGATGAAAAGATATAAAAAGTACAGAACAAAAACTTGAAAAAAGAGACTATAATATATTAAAACAGTAAGAACGAGCTTAACAATCACCGACATAATCTTTTGGTCCGATTTGTCGTGTCCGTGAGCCTCAGCGACATGAACAAACAATAAAATCGTTGATGAGAAAAAGGGAGGTAATCGAACGATATTCAAAACAGTATTTTCATTCGAAAGAGTCGCTGTTGACAATTAAAAAAAAAAAAATAAGAAAAGAGAAAAGAAAAAAACAAAGCAAAAAAAACGAAGAAAAACAGGCGAAATCTTTTTCTTTCCTTCAACAAACTCCCAGAACAAGAATTCAATTCTTCACTTGTAGGATTTTTCATTCGATTGAGTTTATAAAAAAGAAAATACATTGCCTTGGGCTTTCTGGAAAAAAAAAGTGAAAAGCTTAAAAAAAGCTTTAAAAAAGAGGGGAAAAAGAAAAAAAGAACGAGAAGGTTTTGTTACGCAGTGTTTTCCCGCCCTTTTCTGAGTTCAATCACGTCTTTAGCTTCAACTCCAACGTCATCATCAATCCTGGACGACAAGCGGAAGCGAGACTAGGAACCAAACCGGATGTTGTTGTTGCCGACGCTCGCTTCACCATTACCGGTGCCGCCGTCGTCGTCACAAAGTTGATTTTAAAAAAAAAATATTTTTTCTTCTTCGGCGAATTTAGCCCGACTCTGTACAAAGTATACAGAAGAAAAAAAAGTGGCGACATCTGTTCTTTTAATTAAAGAAAATACGCCAACACACAGAGAAACATATATGCATTAATATTATTATAGATGTATATATATCCGTTGACGGGCTCCGCGAACACCGTCGCTGACAACGCCGCAGAAGTCAATAACTTCTTTATTTTTTCTCCAAACCGTTACACACTCTTCCTGCCTCTATATTCTACCTTTCTATTCATTACCAATCATTTACTAATCGTTGTCCATCTCATTTTCTCCGTATTTCCAAATCTCTCTCCAAAGAACAATAAAGAAACCACTCACGTCATCATCACCACAGCCTCGTTCGCCGATCCTCCCGTGTCAAAAAATAAAGCCTGACAAGCGCAATGCAAACAGAAGTTTACACGCATGCGTCTTACCCTCTGTACACAGAGCCGCAGTATGCGCTGGCCTTGAAAATTATCTCCTTAGCCCTGATCATCTTCACGGGAATTCTAGGTAACAGCGTCGTCGTCTACACCATCATCAGGGACAAACGCCTACATCGGCCACCATTTTATTATCTCGTCAGTTTGGCCATGTCCGACTTGGCGCGTTCTGTGTTTTGTCTGCCTTTCGTTTTAACAACTGTGATTCAGGGATACGTATGGGTATACGGTGAAAACGTCTGCACCTTGTTGGCATTCACCAACACTTTCTTTATTTACAGTTCGGCGAATACGTTTTTGTTGATCTCTGGCGATCGATATATCGGGGTGGTCCAGACACGCTTCTATAGGCGCAAATGTGGCGGACTTATCTCTCTGGCCTTTATCGTATTCGGTTGGGGGGTTGCTTTCCTCGTCTCTTTCCCACCCATCTTTGGACTGGGCAGTTATACGTTCGTACCGGACGAGGCACAGTGCACGTATGCCCACAAGCACTACCGGGCCAACGACACACTGATATTCGTCTTGGTCTTTACAGTGATGATGGGACTCTCCCTGCTTCTCTACTACCGTATTTTGATATTTCTTCGCAATCATCGCAAAATGCATCCGTTCTTTCACCAACCCGCGCGCAGCAATAACTGGACGTTTTTCGGACCAGGCGCCAACGGACAAGCGCTGGTAAACTGGTTGAACGGTTTTACCGGCTTTCGACAAAACCCGTGGTTAAATCCAATAGCCGCGGGTTTCCAGATGCCGCCAAGGCAGCTGGGTAGGACGGTTAACCTGAAGGTGGTAAAAGACGAACATTTGACCAGACTTTTTTTCCTCGTTAACATTATCTTTGATGGCCTCTGGATCCCTTATCTTGTTCTTTCCTATTGGCAAATATTCGAGGCCTCCAACAAATTGTCGCCGACCTTTGTTAGCGTGGCCGCCTGGTGCAGTTATTTGTCAGTGGCAATTAATCCTTTGGTCTATTTGTGTTGTAGTGGGACCCTCAGGAGGGCATTTCGACCCTCAGTGAACGCTTACTCAAAAAGAGACAGTGTCAGGGAATGATTTTTTATCCAGTCTGAATGTGATTTAAAAAAGAATTATTTAGATAGAGTGCATGCGTGAATGTGCCTATATACATATATATATACATACATATACATATATATATTTGTGTTAATATGCACATAGAATACATATATATATAAGTTATAAACTTATGAGAATAGAATGTGAGTAACTATTGGTATAGACACACACACACACATGCATACATACACACATATAGATACTATATGCAGGTCTGCATACGTGCATATATATATATATATATATATATATGAATGAATCAGCAAATGCAAACATTTGTAGATATTTATACGATGGGAATCTGGCACAAGAGTTCATGTAGACACACATATATATTTTTATATGTATATATATCGTTATATACATATAATATTATGCAAATATATATCAAGTGCATAAATGTATATACTGTATATATATTAATTGTATATATTGCCCTAAACAAAATAACAATCTACATATATTATGATACTGCCCTAAAACAAAAGAACAAACTAAATATAAGAATTATAGCTTGAGTGAGATGATGCTTGATCAGCACTGCTGGGGAACCATAGTATAAATACTGTTTTGTTTTTAAATCCCCGAAACAGTTCCATGGCAAACAACTGATGATCCGACAAGAAAAATTTTATTAGAGTACTATAATATCTAATTTTGTGTAAAACATAAATTCCTCTGAACATCTCTCATTAACAGTTATTAGTGAATAATTGACTTACATGACAAGTAATGAAATAAACGATTAAACAGAACATAACAAAACATTTCTGTAAACAGGATCTTCCGTAGTAACATCTTAAATGCTTTAAGACTGTAAGACTTTTATAAATATACACTTATATAAATATGAAACTTCTATATTAAAAGAGAAAACATATATTTTCCTTTTTCTTCTTTCAGCAACATCTACTTATTTGTAAGCGTTTACATTAATCATGTGCGTATATACATATGTATGTATATATATGTCTGTGTCAATATATGTATGTATGGCTGGATCTAATTTTGCATATATGTAAAGACAAAAATGTTTTCCTTCTTTTTTTTGTATTTTTGATGTTTAAAACGATTTGTGCTGAACGATATGGAAATTCCAATGGAAACAGGACGGCAGAAAAATGCAAATAAGCCGGTCTTCTTTCGAAAATGAACCGCCTGAAAAAATGCAATCAAGAAATCCAAAGTCTCTGCTAAAAAAAAAAGCTGAAAAAATGAAAAGAAACGAAAAAAAAAAAAAAATGAATGAAAAAAAAAAGTCATTGGTATTTTCATTAACGTATATGAAAGTAATTTTTTTCTAAAGAGAAAAGTTTGAAAAAAAAAAACCCCACACACACATATAAAAAAAAAAACTCAACTTAATCATACTAAGGGCAAAGCGCTACCACGCGTGCTCGATTTGACGCAACCATGAAAGGTTTATGGAAATTATCACCGTACATTCGTTCAGTCCATAATCCATCATTTCTCATACATTCCTATTTAAATAAAATTGACATATAAGTGCAAATGTAAATAAAAATACATATTTATTATTATTATTGCTAGTACTTATCATTATTGATGTTTTATTGGTACGGTACAAGTGAGTGGCACGAAGTGAGGCTCAAACGCATTACAGTAGTGTTGGTCTGCTCGACTAGCTTGCTAATCATTGCTGCACGGCTGAAGTCTACGTACAAACTTAGTCTAGCAGAAAATCTTTAGTCAATTGATTTGCAGTATTGTATTGCTACTATTTGTACTTACTGAGTTTTCACAGCAGTAGTGACTGGTACCTTTCATTGGAGATCAAGTGACAGTGACAGTCTTTTCAATACTCCAGGACTCTCCTCAGTATTCTTCCCCGGATTTCCAGTTCCCCCAACCTCTTTGCTAGGCTTCTTGGGATTGGTACAACTATGTCCCATATTTCTTCAGTAGTCTGCTAGTAGTCAAGATACTTATTTAGCTTTTCACTTTCTTTCAGATATACTCTGTGGTCTGCCAGAACAGCGAAATCCAATCTGATACGTTCTTTTCTTCTTGTTTATGGCAACTGGATGTTATATTTTATTCTATAGGGCAGATTCAGGTCAATCTGTGAATATACCATTGATCTATGTGGTCAAAGTGCAGTCGCTTGCACAGTTCTCAGTGGACCACCCTCCTGACTCACTCATGTCCGTTCTTGTACTCCGTCGGGGATAATTTGCTGCACTCGCTTACTGTGTGGGTGGTTGTCCCATTTTTATCTCCGTTAGAAACCGTCAATCAAAACTGTCAACATAGGTTTCTTCAGTTTTTAAGTTGGTCTGGCTGGCTATCTATCTATGTATGTATATATCTATGTATGTATCACGCGTACAGGCCGTACCAATGGAGCTAAAGGCCTGAACATTTATGTCTAGAAAATAGCTTTTTAAACGTACATAGGTTTTCTGTGAGGGTTCAACTTGCATTGTAAGTTTATGCTAAATTGGACCAACCGTTCACGCTTGTTTTTTGAAAGGAGAGAGTAACTTATTCATTGATCACGCCTTTTTCCAAGTTTTTTAATTGATCACCCCCAACACGGCATGCTACCAAAAGGCTATTAAGAGCTTTATCTTAATTTAGGCAAACAACAGACGAGGTTTAGTTTATGCTAAATTGGTCCCTTAGTTTGCGTCGGGCAGCGTTCTTGCTTTTCGGACTGCCCAACAAAAGGCGAGAGAAGTAACTTATTCATTGATCACCATTTTCCCATTTTTTTTAATTGATCATCCCCAACACGACATGCTGCCAAAAAGACGTTGGTCACGCGACGGTTTCTATTGAGTGACTAACCAGACCTGTCTATCTTAGCCTTTGTATAATTGGTTCTTACGGCGTTGTTTTTGGCAGCTATTAAGAGCGTTATCTTAATTAAGGCGAGCAACAGACGAGAAAGTCGGTTGACTGTGATGACCTCAGAAATCAATCATGAAGTTAGAGAGCAGAATGTAATGCTGTTTTCTTTGACTTGATCGATATTGATGTAAGCTAAACTTAGCTTAGCCCGCTCGGATGGTGTAATGGTTAGCACGCCTGCCGCACGCGCGGAAGGTCCCGGGATCGATTCCCGTGGAAAAATGTGGAAAGCTCTTCATTTGTATAAATTTCCCTGTGCACTCAGTAGCTAATTGGGTACACTTTAAGCTCCCTGCCGAAGGGGTGGTCATGGCATGAGCGAAGTGTGTGGAAAACTCTTTATTAGAACTGATTTCCCCGTGCTCTCGGCAGCTAATTGTGTATACTCTAAGCTGTGTGATTAGGGTGGAGGTATCCCTTCGGTGGATTTGCATCCTGCCAAGGGAGTGGTCATAACAAATTGTATAAGAGTCGACCAGACTTGAAACTTGCAAAGGAAACTGGAGTTGTCTCTTAAGAGACGGACGCTTTACTTTTCTTTCTTTTGCGCTCTGTAATAAAACCGTGGAAGTGATGCTCATATGCGTCAGATGCAACATACAAGCTGCGCAAAATTATTATTTTCTGCTTAGCGTCTTTTTCTTGAAATGATGTATAAAAGACCTGTAAGAAATACTACAATAACAATCTTTTCAACCTTTAAAAAAAAATTCTAATTTGGCATACAAAAAATAAGTTTAGAAACAAACAAACCAATAACGATTGTATGTGGTTTATTAGGACTAATATCCTCTTCTTTGTCGTTTGTTTGTCACAACGTTTCGGCCGTGTACCCCCCGGCCTTTCTTGGGTGTCCTGTGTGCTGGAATGTCGAATCTAGTTCCAGGGGAGCTTGCGCATAACCCAACATACACCAAATGAAGACTTTATACTCCAATAGGAGTTGTTTGTTAAGAGGCGGACGCTTTACCTTACTTTAAGCTTATCTTAGTATAGAACAAGTTTAATCTTCCAAGTTGAAAGGGCCTTCTGCTTTGAAAATCAGCATTCAAAATCTTGAATACTGATCTCTGGCACCGGTGGGAAATACTATTTCAGTCACTAACCAACCCCCAAATAGATATTTACAAAGCTTAGCTTAGTCAGGAATAGGGGCACGGTAGCAAGGTAGCAATGTACCCAGTGAGAATCGAACTCACTACATTGACTTTAATCTGCAAGATTAGCTTGCTAACCATCGCTCTACAACAGGCGCTACTGACTTGATATATATTTACTAAGCTTAGCTAAATCTGGCCCAGTGTCACCAAAACGGGACACCTAGTTAGGATCGAACTCATTAAGTTAACTTTTGTCTGCAAGTCTAACTTGCTAAACTCGTTCTACCATCGGCAACATTTAATCAATGGATATTACCTTACATTATAAATAGATACAAGTATCCCCCGCTTTTCGAAAGTTCACTGTACGTAACCCTTTTGCTTTTACAAAGAAGAGGCGAACATCGAAAATAGCGTTCAGCGTTTGTTTTGCAGCAAGCCGCTGTAGAGGCAGCGCGCACCCTCTTCATCTTTCTCATACACACCAGTCTAACCTGTATCCACCACCATCCCAACCTCACGCGACTCAGCTTAACATACCATCATCACCATTTTGCGGGTGTGGAAACGCTAAAACAATATTCACATATAAATTAATGGTAATTTCTTCTTCGCCGTACGCCATTTCGGTTTACGAAATTTCTTTTATCGGAACGCTCCACTTTCGGATGGCGGGGGGGGGGAATCCATAACTCTTTAATATGCCACGTCAATATTTTCTGTTATTGCTTATCAAACATTGAAGAAATGGTGATATTGGTTACTGGGAATCTGGCTCTTGTGAGACATATCTACCAATATCGATCCCTGCTGACCTAAATAAGGAAGACGAGTATATGTTACAGTAAGATTGTGAAATTAGTGATTTCGTGAAATCCTTGAACATTTCAGTAATTTCGTGATATTCCTAGTTTCACAATCAGTGTAGTAATTACTGATATTATTGTTCGGACTGAGATCCTCATCTTGGTTGTCATTTCCACAACGTTTCGGCCGATGTACTCTCCGGCCTTCTTCAGGTGTCAAGTTTTGTCGGTAACTTACCGGAACTATTGAACTGAACCCTTTGCTAACACCTCATCTCAGAAATACCGAACTCAGTGTAGTAATAGTCAACAATCTTGTGATGCTGACCATTACTACTGTAATGAGCTCGATCCTCACTGGGTGTTCCACTACTGTCGCCTTGTGTCAAACTAAGCTAAACTTAGTATATATCAAGTATATTCTGCTTCTGTATTTACAGAGTATATACAGCTTATTTTGACACAAGGGCACAGTGGTGGGGCTCCCTAGTGAGGATCGAACTCATGACAGTAGTAATGGTCAGCAACACTTGCTTGTTAACCATTAGTACAGTGATTGCGAAACTAGGGATTTCATATTAGAAACAGTCAACCCAAAACTGTCACCAAAACTGTCAACATAGGTTCCTTCAGTTTTTAAGTTGGCCTGTCTGGCTGGCTGGCTGTCTATGTTATGTCTCACGCGCACAGGTCGCACCGTTAGAAGAGGGCTGAACATTTCAAACATTTACTTCTTATTATGTGTAGAAAAAAAAACATTTGTAAATATTGAAATGGTTCCTCGCACGGTTCAACTCCCTCTTGTTATTTGTGTTATGAACACGACGTTTCGGCCGATCCATTCTTCGGCCTTCTTCAGGTGTAAAATTTCCGAGTGTGATGGGTTAAACAGAAATCGTGCTTAAAAACGTCGCGTTCACAACACAAGTAACAAGAAGGAGTTCAACCGTCCGAAGAACCATTTCAATATTAATGACCCTTTCTCAAAACTATGGAAAATACATTTGTAAATTATTGCTAAATTGACCCCTTAGTTTGTGTTCGGCAGCATTCACTCTTGTTTT
>VCCN01003290.1:2859489-2873466 GCA_006491835.1 Architeuthis dux
TCGATATCTGCTCTCTCTTCTGCTCCCCCCCGCTCATTTGCAGACGATGCTGTTATCCATCAAACAATGGCCACTTTTCGCTCATCTTTTCACGGCTGCTTTTCAAAGAGATTAATTTTAGTCGCACCTAAGAGTAATGATGAATTTGTTTTTTTGTTTGTTTTCCCTTACTTCTATTCTCCTTGATTCCCTTTCTTTAATTCTGATTAAACAACTTTCTCTTTTTTTTCTTGCCTTTTCTTGTCTTTTCTTGCCTTTTTTCTTGCCTTCTCCCTTTTCATTCTCTCGAGTATTAACCTTCTTTTTGGGGTCTTTCGATCGTAAATAACCGATCACCGTGGCTCAGTGGTAGAGTTATCGCCTCCGGTTCGGTAGACCGTGGTTCAATCCACGGCCGAGTCATACCAAAGACTTTGAAAATGCTTCTCAATGCCTCTCCACTAAGCATTCGGCACACGGACTAGGATCGAGGAACCTCTCCCAGAGGCTATGGGGTTACGGCCCAAATCACGTTGGATACACCAGTTCTCGGAAGATCGCCGAAGTTAAGCAACGTCGAGCCCGGTCAGTACCTAGATGGGTGACCATTGGGGAATACCAGGTGTCGTAAGCAGAACGAAGCCTGGCAAGCCGGAAGTAGGTATTACTAACAATTGCTTAATCCAGCGACTCCCTGAGGGAGGGAATAAGCGGAGAACGACAATGCATACATACAATCTTTTTTCTTCGATTAAAGATATTCCTTTTCGTTCATTAATCGATTTTGAGTATACAGTTACCCCTTGCCATTCGCGAGTTTTCCATTCGCGGTTTCGATAATTCGCGGTTCAGTCATGAATAATTTAATGGGAATATTTTTGGGAGTTTCGCGGCCTACCTCGAATAACCGCATCATAGAAAAGACGCTGTACAGCATACACAAAACGTAAAAGGTTTAGGAAATCATAAATGCATATATATTTATAATATAGCAACTACCACGGACTTTTGACAAAAAGTGACATGTGTCGATATTATAAAAACGTCTGGAACTTGTAATCTATTAATTTTATCGTAATAATCTTTCTGTTATTAAGATGAAGAAAGATTGTAGAAAAGTATCAACTAAAGATTATTTATGTAGACAATATAAACCCGGAGATAATCGTGGCTGAAAACTTGTTTACACTCATAAACCGGTTATCCATGAGAATTAAATAAGTTCTTTTATCGTAATAATCTTTGTGTTATTAATAAGAAGAAAGATTGTAGAAAATTATCAACTAAAAATTATTTATGTAGACAATATAAACCCAGAGATAATCGTGGCTGAAAACTTGCTTACACTTATGAACCAGTTAACCATGAGAATTAAATAATTTATTTTCCAATTCACTGTAATGAAGTTTTATGAAATTTATGGTTTTTATTAATTAACTATATATTTTCTTTTATACATATTCTTTGTACATTTACAATTTGGAAAGGGTAAAGTGTTTGTTTATCAAAAGGTTTATAGTACTAGATTTATGTTTTTTGGGAACCGAAATGGGTTTTTTATTGGGGTCAGCAAAAATCATTCGCGGATTTAGTGTATCCCCCCCCCGCCCTGGTGCCCCTAACACCCGCGAATGTCAAGGGATAACTTTTCTTTTCCTTCTTTATTTTTCTTAATTATCCACATTCCATTCCTTTTTTTATCTTCTGATTAATAAATATCCTTTCTTCTTCCGTGATGGAATCTAATTATTCTGCTTTTCACCTTGTGTCATACTCAGTTATGTATGTATCATCGGTTCTCCTCTTATACCCTCATCGAGGGTGTTGCAGGGTTAGGTACACTCGGGCAATTGCTAGAGAGACCCACTTCCGGATTGTCAGGCTTCGTTCTGCTTACGGTAACTGGTATTCCCCAATGATCACCCATCTAGGTACTGACCAGGCTCGACGTTGCTTAACTTCGGCGATCTTCCGAAAACCGGTGTATCCAACGTGATTTGGCCGTAATCCCTAAGCGTCGGGGAGAAAACCCTCAATCCCTGTTCTTGCGCTGAGTGTTTAGCGGAGAGGCATTGAGTACCATTTTTAAATGTTGCATACTGGTGTGTCCTGGACTTGGATAGAAAGGAAACGCGAAGACTTGCCTGTAAAAATATCTGGACATTTATTACACAACATACATCGTTGTCAACAGTCAACTTGTGCCTTTCGGATCCGCTGATGTCTGCGTCTTCTTTGAGTGTCGAGATTTCTGTCCACCCCGTTGAGTCTTCTATTCGGGTCTGCTTTATAGGTTTCTCTAACACCTACGTGGTGTCAATCACCGGTCCCATCCTGTTTTAGACACTGACAATATTTAGACAATATACCTATTTCCTGAGGTGACTGGGTTCACTTACATTTCCGCCCAGGTATCAGTCCGGAAACGCATATCATAACACAACTTCTTCGGTATGACTCGGCGATGAATTGAACCTTGAACCATGGCCCACCGAAACGAAGGCGAGCACTCTACCACTTAGCCACGGTGATCTAAGGTAAGCTTAATAAATATCGAGAATAGCCTTGAGCTGCGAATGTAAAAGAACTGACTCTTCTGGTGTGGGATTATAAGTGTCGATATGAGTCAAGAGACTTGGATACGAGTTCAAGAGGCCTGTATATTTAAAACAATAGAGAAAATATGGCACTTGCGACGGATCAAGTATTATTTGAACTATCTTTGTAAAACACCGGGATCAGCCCGTTTCCCAGAATAAAACAAGTATGCAAATATAAATCGTAAGTCCGAAATACATTTTTCTGCTTGAATAGTTATAATCAAATTTATTTGAAGAGGATAAATATATAGAGCGGTGTTCAAGGCTACAGGGGGAGCAATACATAGAAAGAGTGGGTAAAAGAGAAAAAGAATGGGGGAGGGGGTTGAGAGGGAGCGAAAGAAAGAGGAAGAGAGAATGGGGTGGAGGAAAAAAAAGAGTGGGTGATTCCGATATCAAATCCGAATGCTCTGTGGATCAAATTTATTCCTGGAGAATAACAAGGGGTTTGCAATGCCATAGTGGGGGCAATAAATAAAAAGAGGGAGAGAAAAAAAAGAAAAAGGGAAGGGTGGGGGATGGAGAGAGGGAAAGAAAGTGAAAGAGAGAGAGAGAGGGGTGGGGAGAGAGTAAGGGTAAGTAAGAGTGGATGATTCCGGTATAAAATCGGAATGCTCTGTGGGGAAACTTTATTCTGGGAGATTAGAAAGAGGTTCGCAAGGCCATAGTAGAGCAATAAATAGAAAAAGAGAGAAAACGGAGAAAAGTAGGAGGGGGAGAAACGGTAAAGTTAGAGGGGGAGAGAGAGAGGGGTGTGGATTATAAAGAGGGAAGGAAGAAACAAGAAAGAGTGGATGATTCTAGTATAAAATCCGAATGCTCTGTGGGAAAACTTTATTCCTAGAGAATGACAAGGGGTTTACAAAGCCATAACGATGCAATATATAGAAAGAGAAACACAGTAAAAGAGGGTTGGTGGTAAAGAGAGAAAGAAAGAGTGATAGTGAGAGAGAGAGAGAGAGAGAGAGAGAGAGAAAGAGAAAGCGAAAGAAAGAGAGAAAGAAAGAGAAAATGAAAGAAAGGGAAAGAAAAAGAACGTAGATTATAAAGAGGGAAGGAAGACAAGAAACTGTGGAGGATTAAAATCCGAATGCTGTGTGGATAAACTTAGCGAGGCAACAAAATGTAAAGAAAGAAAAACAGTAAAAGAGGGAGGGGGTAAAGAGAGGGCGAGAGTGTGTGTGTGTGTGAGTGAGTGAGTGAGAGAGAGAGGGGGAGAGGGAGGGAGAGAAAAATAAAGAGAAAAAGAATGTAGGTTATAAAGAGGGAAGGAAGAAAAACAGAAAGAGTGGATGACGCCGTTATAAAACCGGAATGCTCTGTGGATCAACGTTATTCCGGGGAAATGGCAAGGGGGCTACAAGGCCCCATTGGGGGCAATAAATAAAAGAGGTAGAAAACGAGAAAAATAGTGAGGTACAAAGAGATAAAGAAAGAAACACGCCTGGCTGCCCCAGGGTCAAACTCTGCTCCTACTTCTACTTCTTTAGAGCTAGAGAAAGAAAGGAAAGCAGAGAAATAAAGAGAGAAGGCGAAGGAGAGAGAGAAAATAGGGAGAGTGGGGATGAGGAAGGAAAGGTAGAAAGAGAAAGAGAGAGAGGGAGAAGTCAGCTGGAAGGGAAAGAGAGAAGGTGGGGAAAGGGAAAAATGGGAGAGAGGGAGTAGGGAGAGCGGAATAGAGAGACAAATATAAAGATGGAGTTGGCAGTGAGAGAAAGAGTGAAGGAATTGGGGAGAAAAAAAAAGATAGAAAGGGAGAAAGAGGAAGAGAGAGGGTAGGGAGAGAGGAAAAGAGGAGCGAGAGGGGATGAGGAGAGAGAAAGGGGAAAAGAAAACATAGGGATGTAGGGAGAGAAAGAGGGATAGAGAGAAAGAGAAGGGAGAGGATGATGATTGAGCGGATTTATATTTCAAAATAACTATGAAATTTAGCAACTTTATTAATGTTACAACAATATTTCATGTGTAGTGATGGTTAACAAGCTTGTGATGCTGACCATTACTACAATAATGAGCTCGATCCTCACTGGGTGCCTCACTACTGTGGCCTTGTGTCAAACTAAGCTAAACTTAGTAAATATCAAGTATATTCTGCTTCACTATGTACAGTGTATATACAGCTTAATTTGACACAAGACCACAGCAGTAAGGCACCCAGTGAGGATCGAAATCATTACAGTTGTAATGGTCAGCACCACAAGCTTTTTAACCATTACTACACTGATTGTGGAACTAGGGATTCAATGAAATTACTGAAATATTCAGGGATTTCACAAAATCCCTAGGGATTTCACGAAATAACTAGTTTCACAATCTTACTGTAACATTCGCTATTGGAACTCATCTATCCTGGGATTAAACCTCATGACCTGAATCTTTACGGTCGTCTGATTTCCGTCTCTGATTGCCGCCGGACAGAAAAGGTCAATTCCTTTGCTCCCAAGAGAACGTATACGAAATTGTATGATGTCAAAGTTTAGACAAGAAATGGTCATGTGGAAAAAAAGATAGATAGATTGATAGATAGATATAATGATAGATAGATAGATCTACAAGAGTAAATAATCCTTGAATACCAATAACCGTGGTTGTCTCCGGTTCGGTAGGCCTTGGTACAATTCACCGCCGAGTCATTTAAAAATGGTACGTACTCGATGCCTCTTCTTTTAAGCACGCAGCACAAGGATTACGATTGGGGAACCCCTCCCCGAGTCTAAGGAGGTACGACAATATCATGTTGGATACACTGGTTCTCGTAACATCACCCAAGTTAAGCAACGTCGAGACTGGTCAGTAACTAGATTGGTTACCATTGGGAAATACTAGGTGATATAATAAGAACGAAGCCTCCACAGGCCTGGCAAGCCGGGTGTGGGTCTTACTAACAATTGCTCGCGTGTACCTAACCCTGTGACACCAGCGATGAGGGTATAAGTGGAGAACCGTGATACATACTGTTTTGGTTTGACGTAGTAGAACCGTCAAATGAAGACGTCGACAACTTGTGTTCAATAAAATATTTTTATTTACATTAAGTACATGCGAGGAGAATCCTGCTAGGCTAACCGACACCCAGCTCCAAGCGAGCTACAGCTTATAACCCCCTGGGCTGGACGATTCCATTCTACAGATTAGGTTAATACAACATACATACAATATTTTTTGTCTGAGTTGTGTTATATTATATATATATTAAAGCAAATCAAAAGCATTAAAACGATGATTCTTTAGGGGTTTGAGGAAGTTGTTTACAGCTGTCTACTTTCAATTTGGCGCTACACTTTGTTAAAGACCCCCATGGAATTTGATTCTGCCAAACCATAGTAAGTAAATAAGTAAATAAATCTCACAAACCAGATATTAGAAACCATCAACCAAAACCGCCACCAAAACCGTCAAAATAGCTTTCTTCGGTTTTTAAACTGGCCCGGCTGGCTGGCTATGTATGTATGACGCGTACAGGCCGCATCAATGGCGTTAGAGGGCTGAACATTTAAATATTAACGCCTTATTATGTCTCGAAAAGAAATGGGTTTTTAGTAGTGTTTGCAATGTTATAGTGGGGAAATAAATCATAACATTCACACTCTCATTGCCATAAAAATGATCTCAAGGCTATTCTTGATAATTATGTAAGTTCATGCTAAATTGGTCACTTTGTTTGTGCCCGCCAGTTTTTGTGAGAATTCGGACTTCTTTTAGTGATCACTGCCCAACAAAAGATGAGAGAAGTAACTTATTCATTGATCACTTCATTTTCCAATTTTTTCACTGATCACCCTCAACACGGCATGCTGCACAAAAGCCGTTGGTTTCTAAGCCTTTTTAGTACGCAACAAAGCCAAATAGAAAGGAATAGGGATATGAAGATTTCAACTGGGAAAGGCCTCTCTCATTGCCTTAAAAGTCTGCATTTGAAATTCTGGCTATTCACCCGGGCCCCAAAACCGACCACTGGAGCCTGGGGAAAATGCGCAACTGCCCTAACTTCCAAGCAGGTTTATCCCAAGGCTATTCTTGATTATTACTGAGCTTAGCTTTGTATGGTACAAGGTCAAATAGAGTAAATAGGAACAAGAAGATTGTACAGCTGTAGTATCACCGATATTTCTTCTCGCTGATGAAACATCTCGTTCCAGGGTTGCACATTTACGGGAGCGAAGAATCTGTCGAAGGAAACGAACAGTTGGTCCATACAGGAAAAAAGGCTCCCCCCACGTGGTCGGAGAGAAGGACGACAAAATTCATTAATTTCAAAAGGGGAAATGCGTTCCTTTAATTTCTCTTGATAAGCATCGAGGCAGGGCAGGTTTGCGGATCAATCAGAGTATTGAATTCTGTTTTGTTGAAATTCTAACGAGTTGGTTAAGTTCTGTTCCTAGTTACTTTACCGAAAGGCTGACTATGATGACACACAGCACAAGAACCTCTCCCCGATGCTACACCGGTTCTCGTAACATCACCGAAGTTAAGCAACGTCGAGCCTGGTCAGTACCTACATGCGTTACCACTGGGAAATACTAGGTGCCGTAAGTAGAACAAAGCTTTGACAGGCCTGGCAAACCGGAAGTGAGTATTACTAACAATTTGGGTGGAGGGACGTACAGGAGACCAGGCTGTAGGAGGGAGTGCACGCTGCTTCGTTAACGGCTCGCTGCGAAACAAATTCTGATCGGTAGTTTCATTTTTCCTCTCTTTTTCGTAAAAGCTAAAAAGTGACGTAAAGCCAACTTTTGAAAAGTATCTGTAATTTTTGTTTCATTTTAGGTTTTGGCTCTGAATAATTTCAGTCAATGATTTGGAGATGGCGACTGTATTTTGATCGATCCATAATTTCCATAACTATTAATCACTGCTACCCACAGCACTGGTTTATTGCTGGGTTTAGGTTATTCATATATTCTGACATTTATATGTGTCTATGTATCTGTCTATGTATCCGGATTTCGCCCAGCCCTAACCGTTCATAGTAGAAACTTGAAATTTTGCACACACACTCCCCTCAATAAGTAGAGAAAATGTTTTTTTGTTTTTTTAAAATTCCCCCTAAATAGGTTTTTAGAGTGGGGTTCAATATGCAATGTAAGTTTATGCTAAATTGGTGACTGGTTTGTACCCGGTTGCCCGTTTGCTCTTTGAAAATTCAGACCTTTTTACTGATCACAACCCAAGAAAAAGGCGAGAGCAGTAACTTATTCATTGATTACCCCCTTTTCCAACTTTTTAATTGATCACCCCAACACAGCGTATATGGGTGGCGGTGATTCATAATTCTTTTAATTTTTCTTTCTTGCTAAATTGCAAGGTATTGTGGTTATGTACGGCTACATCATTTTTACTGTGTCGATAAACATTACTCCACGACCAAGGAACTCAAATAGATATTAACTCAAGTTAGCACAGTCTAGCACAAGACCATAAGTGTTGAGAACTTAGTGAGGACCAAACTCACTACAAGGACCAGTGGTCTTCTAGACTAATTCGCTCACCATTATGGCGAGGTGCTCAATTATGCGTTCCTATGGGTGTTTACTAAGTTTAGGTTATTATAGCACAAGACCACAGGTGTGGAGCATCAAGTGTGGATCGAATTTACTACACAGTGGTAACGGTCGGCTAGAGGGGCTCGTTATGGAGGGGTCCCCAAAATATATGTTCATATGTATCACGTATGCATGTATATATGTATGTATCGTCGTTTTTCGCTTATACCTATTGTTAGTAATTGTTGCCGGGCCTGTCGAGGCTTCATTCTGCATACGGCACCTGGTATTCCCCAATGGTGACCCATCGAGGTACTGACCAGGTTCGACGTTGCTTAACTTCGGTGATCTTACGGGAACCGGTGCATCCAACGTAATTTGACCGTAACCCCATAGCCCGGGGAGAGGTTCCTGAATCGTAGTCCTTGTGCTGAGTGCTGAGTGCTTAGCAGAGAGTGATTGAGAACCATTTGTTTTAAGTCACCACTTTTTAAAACACCCCACTTTTTACAAATTTGACTAGTTTTTACCTTCATCCTAATTTTAGTTGTTTTTTTTATACAACTTATAAAAGCAGCTAAACGTAAACTAGTCTTCATCTGGCAATGAGGTTGTGTGTTCGATTCTCACCGAAGGTTTACTCTTTATTTCCGATTGCGCTGTTATTCGTTGCCATAGAAACAGTGGCCCGAGTTAATAAATTATCTAAAAAAACAACTAAAATTAGGATGGAGGTAAAAACTAGTCAAATTTAATAAAAAGTGGTGTGTTGCAATGCTTCGTCCAATAATAATAAAGACCGATACATTTTTAAAATATTACTCGGCGGTGGATTGAACCACGGACTACCGAACCAGATGCCAGTACTCTACACACCGGGCCACGCTGATCGGTGATGTGCGTATGTATGCATATGGATTTCCTTTGTGTATATTGATTAAGACACTTGTTTCTCTGCGAGGTAGATTTGTTGACACCTTTACCAAACGTGTTTTGTAGATAAAACCTGGGGGAAAAAGTTGCGAAATGTTTTTCACCGCTTTCCTCTTAGAGACTGAGTGGAAGAGAATCATTTTTCTGAGTGATGGTGGAAAACAAACGGGGGGGGTGCGAGGTTACGGCGTATACCTACTTATCGATTTCCGGGTTTTTTTGTATGTTCAATGTCTACTAATGGAGACCTTACCGTATATCTAGTTCCCCCAAACCCAGCCTTACCGTATACCTAGTTCCCAAAATCCATTTCCATCACTGTTTTCGAGGTGTTTGAAGATAAGAAACTGGTTTAGGAAAAGAATGTATGTGGATGAAGAAGACAACAAAAAGGCAATAAAAGAAAGGAGAAAGGAAATAAAGAAACTAGGAGTAATAAAAAGGGTGGGCAAGAGAGAGAGAGAGAGAGAGAGAGAGAGGGAGAGAGAGAGAGCGAGAGAGAGACAATATTAAAAGAAAAAAGAACGCTCCTAAACACAATAAGAAATGAGTAGAAGCTGATAGCGAGATAATTGGCGAATTGGATTGGTCCTTTAAATATTCAAACGAAGACCTACGAACCATAACAAAATCAATGCCAATATCTGATTTTTGCGAAGTACAATATTTAAAATATATAGCCCATATAACAAGACTACCCGATCTTTCAATTCAGAAACAATTGCTATTTGCTAATGAAAGATAAAAATTCTCTCGAAATTCATGGCTAAAGATTGAGACAATATTGGGTTTATTTACCAGAAGAACATCAGAAATAAAAAGTTCATGTTTTTGATATGCCAATATCAATATTGACCAGCATATGTAAAGACAATCTAAGGCACAACGTGTTTAAATGATGATGATGATGATGACGACGACGACGACGACGACGACGACGACGACGACGACGACGACGGCTAGAGAGAGAGAGGAAATGAAAGAGTGGAAGGGAAAGAGAGGAAGGGAAAGAAAGGGAGGAAAAGAGAGAAAGGGAAAGAGAGAGGGGAGAGGAAAAGAAGGCAGACGTTCAGATAATAGAGAGGAAAATCCATATAGGAAATGAGAGAAGAAGAGGGAGAGGTTGTAATGAAGGGGGAGGTTGAAAGAGAGGGAGAAGTTGAAATAGATGGGTAGGTCCAATGAGATGGAGAGGTCAAAACAGAGAGAGTGATAGGTTAATAGAAAGAGAAAGGAAAGAGAGGGAGGGGTCGAAAGAGAGGGAGGGGTTGAAAGGGAGAAACAGAGAGGGAGAAGTTCAACGAAGAGGGAGAGGTTGAACGAGAGAGAGAGAGAGGTTGAACGAGAGGGATAGGAAGAGGTCTACAGACAGGCATAGGAAAGAGAGGGATAGGATGGTTGAGAGAGAGAGAGAGAGAGAGAGAGAGAGAGAGAGAGAGAGGGGGTGTCTGGGAGAGAGGTAAGAGAGAAGGTGAGAGAGAAAGGTGACCAGTGTAATGAAAGAAAGTAAAAAAAGGAAAGAAAGAAAAGAAAGAAGAAACGGATTGAACAAGGCAGGAGAGGAGAAAAAGAGACCGGGGACGAGAATACAGTGAATTTGTGAAAAACTGATTAAAAAACAAACAAACCAAAAACAAAAACAAAAAGACGCCAAAAACTAGCATTCCAAGGGAAATTATGAATCACCGCCACCCATATATGCTGTGTTGGGGGTGATCAATTAAAACGTTTGAAAAAGGGTTGATCAATGAATAAGTTACTTTACTCGCCTCTTGCTTTGCTGTGATCGCTAAGAATGTCTTGTTTTTTGAAAATTCCCCTCCTAAATAGGTTTTTAGAGAGAGGTTCAATATGCAATGGAAGTTTATGCTAACAAACTTATATTGCATATTGAACCTCTCTCTAAAAACTATTTAGGAGGGGAATTTTCGAAAAACAAAAAAATACATTTTCTCTACTCATTGAGGGGAGTGTGTGTGCACAATTTCAAGTTTCTACTATGAACGTTTTTTTTTTGTGGTTGATACAGTCTGCCTCACACGCAGAAGGACCTGGGTTCGATTCTCGGTATAAGTGAAGAGTGTGGAAAACTCTTCATTAGGACACATTTCCCTGTGCACTCAGGAGCTAATTGAGTACACTCTAGGCTGTATGATTAGGGTGGAGGTATCCCTTCGGTCAAATTGCATCCTGTGGTCATAAACATTTGTAAGAATAAAGTCCTGGTCTCGACCATACTTGAAACTTGCAAGGATCACTAAGCTGACGCATGCAACAGAAACCGGGTCTTCGTCACCGGGTGTATACTCCATTGGGAGTTGTCTCACAAGAGACCGACGCTTTACTTTACTATGAACAGTTAGGGCTGGTAAAAGTCCGGATACATAGATACGTCGTCGTCGTCGTCGTCATCATCATCATCATCATTATCCATTATAAGTCCACTGCTGGACAAAGGCCTTTCTCGTCACCTTCCATGACGACCATGTCTTACCTCCATCTTGTGTCTGGTCTTTTCCTCCTAGAGTTATCCCTAGCATTGATCTTTCCATGGTTCTCTGTGCGGTGCTAAGTTGCTTCGTTTTGTTAATTTCCATGTTTCGCATCCGTAAGTCATAGCTGGTATTGTGCATCCATTGTATACTTTGTATACTGCTTTAATCACATTGGCAAGGTGCTACATATAAATGTCAGAACACATGAATAGCCTAAACCCAGCAATACACCAGTGTCGTGGGTAGCGGTGATTAATAACCTAAACCCAGCAATAAACCATTGTTGTGGGTAGCGGTGATTAACAGAGGAAGCGGAGAAGAATGAAAGTCATTTTGGTGACATAAGTTAAATTTGGCGCTAATCTTATGGGACGTTCTCGAAGATCATTATCAGAAGAATTGTTGAAAGGATATCAAAATAATTGGTAAAGATCTACATCCGTTAACCAAGTTGAAAAAAATAGAAACAAGTCATTTCTTGCGCTTTTAATCCGTTAGACCCTAACAATCTTCCTAGAATGAAAAATGTTTTTTAAGGTTTTACGAGGGAGATTCTATTTACAATGTAACTCTATGGTAAATGGTACCATTACTTTCAGTCCGTTGTATGGAAGTGAGGCTTCGAAGTATTCGGTTACTTCCTTGTGAAGGTTGTTAACTAGGTTTCTTTGATATTTTAATGATTTGCTTTCATTAAGTTTTTTGGTGGGAGTCCACAAGGGGCTTCCCGAGGGTGTGCGTGTGTCCGCCCGTTAGTGTGCGGGAGGACTACACGTGGAGGGAGGGTTCGCGCATGCACGTCATTAAAATATTAAAGGGAAATAAGCAAATACTTCGAAGCCTCACTTCCATACACTGACGGAAAGTAACGGCCCCGTTTACCATACAGTTACATTGTAAATAGAATACCCCTTGTAAAACCTTTAAAAAAACATTTTTTCTGAAAAATAAAAAAAAATTTCCTGGAAGATCGTTCGGGTCTCACGGATTTTTATACTTGGTTAACGGATGTGGATCTTTATAAAAAATTGTTTCAATTTGTTTGACTTGGTTAACGGATGTAGACTTTACCAAAAACTGTTTCTATTTCTGTACGACTTGGTTAACGGATGTAGACTTTACCAAAAACTGTTTCTATTTTTTTTCGTTTTGGTTAACGGGTGTAGATCTTTACCAAATATTGTTTCTATTTTTTCGACTTGGTTAACGGATGTAGATCTCCACCAATTCGACTTGGTTAACGGATGTAGAACTTTACGAAATAATTATATACGAATAAATTGAGAAAAACTAGGTGTAACGTAAATAAAGAGAATGAATGAAATCATTGAAATAGAGAAAGACATTTAAAAAAGAAAAAGAGAAAGTAAAGAAGAATGAGGAAAGAAAGGAAGAAGGAAAGAAGGATGAAATAAATCTACTTATATAATGAACAGCGCGATTTCATTGGTTTTCTACCCGCAACCATGGACTCTTCCACTTCAAGGCAACAATCTTTCCGATAAAAATATCTCCTACTCATCATATTAAACAATGGTCTCTTCCACTGTAACGAATTTTTTGTAGTTTCTTTTCTAAAATAGAATTCAAATAAATGTAGTCTCCGCTTTTCGAAAGTTCGTTTTACGCCACTTTTTCGCTTTTACGAAAATTACGGAAATTTGTCCTAATGAAGAGTTTTCCACACTCTTCGCTCATACCGGGTATCGAACACAGGATCTTCTGCGTGTGAAGCAGCCGTTCTAATCATTACACCAACCGAATGGACACGGAAACCAAGACGTATATTAATCTCCCGTTGTTTCGGTCATGAAAACCTACATTTTATGATACGCAAATTAGTCCCCTTCACACAAAATAAATAAATACATAACAAAATTAGGTAAAGGTCTACATCCGTTAAACAAGTCGAAAAAAAATAATAGAAACAATTTTTAAAAAACAACAACTTTACTTTCCGTCTGTTGTATGGCTTCGAAGTATATGGTTTCTTCCCTTGTGAGGCTTCTTTGATATTTTAATGACGAGTTTTCTGTGCTTTCATTAATTTTTTTTTGTACAGAAAAATCGTCATTAAAATATCAAAGGAACCTAGTTAACCAAGTTAACAACCTTCACAAGGGAAGTAACAACAATTCTTCGAACCGTCACTTTCATACCACAGACTGAAAGTACGAAAGTACAGTAACATTGTAAATAGAAAACCCCCCTCGTAGAACCTTAAAAAACATTTTTTCTAAAGATTTTCCTAGAAGTTTAAACTTCTAGGAAAATTGTTAGGGTCTAACGGATTAAACTCACTAAAAATTACTGGCGAAAAAAAATTTATATAAAAATAGTTGAAAACCCGCCCGTCGGCCAGGTTTTTTCCAGCTAGTAACTGCGGAAGGCGTAATTCTTTTAAATAATCTATAATATTATTCTGCTTGTTCCTGCCCGAGATAAGAGATCATGGATTTGAACTGTGCATTTAATGAATCATACCGT
>VCCN01003290.1:3022573-3033494 GCA_006491835.1 Architeuthis dux
TTACTAGAACCGGTGAATCCAACGTGATTTGGCCGTAACCCCTCAGCATTCAGGAGAAGTTCCTCAATACTACTCCTTGTGCTGAGTGTTTATCAGAGAGGCATTGAGTACAGGAAAGTCTTTGGTATGACACGATGGAGGATTGAACCACTGACTCCAAATCGGAGGCGAGCACCGGGCCATGTGTCAAGAAATTCAATTGTTGATTGATTGATTGATTCGTTTAGCGGCACAACAACCCTTGATGGGTCATTTAATGCCGAAATCAGTTTAAAATTCCGAAAGTCGGAGGTTTTTCTTTTTTTAAATAGAGTCTTGCGACTTTGGTGAGAGGTTGTTTTTTTATAACTAGAATCTTGCGACTTTGGTGAGAGGTTATTTTTTGTAACTAAAGTCTTGATTTGTCCGTAACCCCTCAGCCTTCAGAAGTTCCTCAATCCTAGTCCTTGTGCCGGGTGTTTAGCAGAGAGGCATTGAGTACCATCTTTAAAGTCTTTGTATGACTCGATGGTGGATTGAACCACGGACTACCAAACAGTAGGCGAGCACTCTATCACAGGGCCATTTGAGTCAAGAAATTAAATTGTTGAGTAGCAAGAGGCAAGAAGGTGGGAAGAAGAATACATTAAGATACGGTAGTTTTCTCATAGGAGTTCTTGACTTGAGAAGCAATACATTCTTAATACGAAATAAATTAGACAAGAAATAACATTATTTGGAAAAAGTCTATTAGAAACCATCAACCAAAAACTGTCACCAAAACTGTCAACATAGGTCTCTTAGTTTTTAAGTTGGTCTGGCTGGCTACCCAGCTAGCTGGTTACCTATGTATGTATCACGCGTACAGGCCGCACCAATGGAGCTAGAGGGATGAAAATTTAAACATTTAATTCTTATTAGGTTACCCCCCCCCCACACTAAAAAAAAATTTGCAATATAAGTTTATGCTAAATTGGTCTCTTAGTTTGTGTCCGGCAGCATTCACGCTTGTTGTTTTGAAAATTCATACTTTTTTTTAGTGATCACTGCCCAACAAAAGGCGAGAGAAGTAACTTATTCAGTGAATTCAATTTTTTTAATTGATCACCTCAACACGGCATGCTGCCAAAATACATTGGTAACGTGGCGGTTTCCATTGCGTGACTAACCAGACCTGTTTATTTTCCAACTGGTTGACCATTTTGCTGTCTGCTAACAACTAGTTGTCTGAAACTTCAAATCTAAACCAATGAGACCTCAACGTAAATTGCTTCTTTGGTCTGTAATGAAACATCTCACATTAACGTTTTTCTTAGATTTGAATATGTTTACATTTGAGTGTTTAACACACAACACCACAAGTTAATCGCGTTTGGCGAAATATATATTTAAAATCAAATTTCAAATATGGGACGCAAATCCTGTTAACGAAGTTAAACATTGCGTCCTTGAGATGGACGGTTTAAGAAATCAATTAAAAAGTATTTCTCGGCAGAATTGGACGTAATTCTTATTTCTCCTGTTCAATTGCTCTTTCAAAGTTGATTGGAGCTTGATTGCTTAAGCTAAGTACTTGTTTTAATTCACCACATACACAAACACTAATACACATACATTAATGTGTTTATTCAAACAAATATATAAAAGTATACTTATTTTCTGAGACTGTAAAACACAAGAAAACATTATTCAATTTCGGAAACATTCAAACATAAACCCAACTTTTCTTGTGATGTAACACAAACAACTCTTTTCTATTGACTATCATTTTTCTAAACTGTTCTGTAAATAAATTATTTCGTTACTGTATAAAAAGAAATCTTATATTTTCTATAGTTTTGAGAAGGGTCATTAATATAGACAAATCGGCTATGGCCGATCACATCTGGAGAGAGAACGGCTAGCATCTTCCTCTTTGGGAGGAAGTCCAAATTATCGACAGAGAACGTTGTTGGAATCAGAGAAAAATCAAAGAGGCAGCTCACATCAAAATGTCGACTAAATGCATTAGCCAGACAAGCGCGGATTTCAACCCGATGTGGCTTCCACTTCTCAACAAATCCAAACCCGAAAGAACAAAGACACAGAAACACCAAGGCCATGCGCTATAAGGGCTACCCCACTTTAAACATAATTTCTGTTTAACCCATCACACTCGGATTTTACACCTAAAGAAGGCCGAAGAATGGATCGGCCGAAACGTCGTGTTTACAACACAAATAATAAGAAGGAGTTCAACCGCCTGAAGAACCATTTCAATATCTTCTTATATTGTTCGTCTGTCTCCAAGTAATATGTTGTCCTTAATGCCATTATAATAAAGAAAATGTGGTACTCCTCAAAACCATACCAAGAGGAAATCCTACAGGTCCATTTTCCATCGGTTTTCAAGAAATCCATGACAAACACGTAAACAATCATAATGTACCTCTATCAACGAAATTGGAAGAGGTATATGTATTCACTCGATCTGTCCATCTGTCTGTTTGTCCACACGATATCTCGAAACGTTCTCAATGAATTTCAATGAATCTTTGTCAAAAGGTATGCTATGGGCTAAGGAAGAATTGATTAAATTTTGGAATGGATCCAGAATTCTGTACATTTACTTCCCCTGCATTGTAATTGCGGAAAGAGGGGTAATGGGTTACGATTTTTTAAAAATTGAAAATGTTGGGGCAGATCCATGAATTTCTTACAGTTACCTCCCCTTCATCATAGCTATATGTCCACACCAAACAATATACCGAAAAGTTCTCAATTAATTCCAAAGAGATTTTCAGGAAGGGTAGGTCATGGGGTAAGGATAAATTGGTTAAATTTTGGGGCGGATCCAGGACATTTTTACTATTGAGAGATATTTTCGTTTTTTCCCCCATACATTTATGTATTCACTCATGTTTGCCCATACAATATCTCTAAAAGTTCTCATTGAATTCTAATGGAGCTTTGTCGAAGAATAGGCCATGGGCCAAGGAAAAATGTATTACATTTTGGGGTGGACTCTTAAAATCTTACAGTTACCTCTCCTGCATCGTAACTATTTTCATTCAGTTTTAGTGGTAATGACATTGGCAATGGTATGCGCTCTCTGTGCGCTTTCTAGTTTCCCGTCTAACTAATTAACCAGCCTTGAAGCAAAGGTTCTCAACCAAGTGGTATTTTTCCTACTTGAGGATAATTTGGGGGTCGTAGACCCCCCCCCCCTCCAAGACGCCAATATTCGAACCACAGATTGACAGATTCAAACTCTTGGAATATTGATCTTTTGGTACTGCTAGTATAGTTAAATTACATAAAAATTTTAAAATTTTAAAAATAATCCAAGTAAATATATAGGTGCTGAGATTTTGAATAATATATGCACTAGGGCAGTGCCCGTTCCAAAGATGCATGTTTGGAAGGGGCCTGACTTGATGGCGTGTGGAGCGACCTGCCATGATTCAAAGTATTTCGGTTACTTCTCTTCGGTGTTGTCAATTTAGATATTTTATATCTAAAATTAGATAATTCTAAAGAGTGGAAGTCAAGGGAGATAATTAGAAACCATGAAGAAAGATCTATAATTGTTAATGTTTTATTTATTTTTTATTAGATTTCTCGAGAACCACTGATCCCAAACACTCCAGGCTTGATACCGCACTGTCTTGTGTACTGACTAGTATATCTGGCGAATGTCAACTTCGTACACCGTCAAGTTGTCGAGTAATCGCGGTGCATACACACATGGATTTCTTCAATTGTAGTTCGATATTATTTGGAATACACTTTTTGAGTCAGACAATCTTGAAAGGGAAGAATGACATTCTGAAATATGGAGGAAAACGGCACACAGGCGAAAAAGCTTTAGAACCACTACAATAGAGCATAAGACTGCAGCCGACCAGAATCTGGATTGCGTTTCTGTTGCCGGCTTGATCATACTCTTTCCAAAAATCAAGCAAGGAAATTCAGATATCCCGCGAGGCCAGATATTTAGGTTCGAATAGTCAGGCTTTCGAATGCTGATTTTCCCCATTTAGCCTTCTGCTATAATAAGCTAAGCAAAAAAAGTCAGACAAAGCGATATGACTGCTATATTTACTTTGAGGGTGAAAACTCATTTAAAACTGATTCGAAATGCCCGAAACTTCTACACTTTGTCCAACATCTCACTATAATTGAAGAAATCTCTGTGCGTGTGTGTGTGTCTGCACCTCGATTACTCGACAACTGCAATTTACGAAGTTGACATTCGCCAGATACATTACTATTTTGAAGGCAGTGCAGTGTAGAGTTTGAAATTGTTTGGATCATCGGTTCTCGAGAAATCTAATAAAAATAAATAAAACATTAAAGAATAATAGATCTTTCTTCATAGTTTCAATAAATTATCTCCATTGTCTTCCGCTCTTTAGAATTATCTAAATTTAGATATAAAATATCTAAATTGGCAACACTGAAGAGAAGTAACAGTAAGTAGTTTCGTACGACGGACGGGAAATTATTTTACCTGACAATTATGGCTGGCTGCTCCACACACCATGAATTCCGACCCCTTCCAAACATTCACCTTCGGAATGGACAATGCCCTAGTTTGTAAAATTGTAGTTGTAAAATACCTGTAACCAACGAACCCTTTAATTTTTTCATGGCCTACGCGGGACCAACAAGCATGTAGGCACCTTAAGAAATTGTGTTTGCAGAAAATATTTTTTACTTTTGAGACGATCATTGATTTTTGCCTAAAGTTTATGAAACAAAGGTCAGTTATTTTCTATAGTTTTGAGAAGGGTCATTAACATTCAAATAGTTCTTCGGCCGATAGAACTTCTTTTGGTTGTTTGTGTTTTTTTAACCGGACGTTTCGGCCGATCCATTCTTCGGCCTTCCTCGGGTGTAATATCCGAATCGCATTCGGATATTACACCTGAGGAAGGCTGAAGAATGGATCGGTCGAAACGTCCGGTTAAAAAAAACAAACACAAACAACAAGAAGGAACTCAATCGTCCGAATAACTATTTGAATGGTCAGTTACTTTTAACAAAAAGTGTATGATAAAAGAAATGATTTATTCAGTGTATTGATTTGTTTTTTGAGCGGCAACGCTTTCTTTCCTGTGCGCAGCCTTTTAGAGAATATATTTTATCAGCCCTCCGTCCGCCCCCGTAAAATTGGTCAAAACATCATACATTGAAAATTAAATTTTAAATGAAAATGTTTTGTTTAATTTAAGTATTCGTTTCATAACCAAATATATAATTGTGCAAAAGCATATAAAATTGCGTGACAATAAACTATGAAACATATTGAAAATTATTTTCAATTTCAGTGTTCTAGACGTTATTAATATTAAAATTCTAAAACTTCAAAATTAAAAAAAAAGATTAAAATTTCAAAATTAACGTTTTCATGAACGTAGTTCCGTATTGTGTATTGGTGTATATCTTCTGGTGTACATGTTACGGCTGTTTAGGCCTTTTCCAACATCTTAACTGTTAGAACGTGAACATCTCACAAGCGTTTTGTAGGCGTGAGCATTATTAAATTATAATTTGATTGGTAAAACAGTTTCAAATTGAATCAATCAAATTGAATCTCTTAAAAATGCTTCAGTAGTCGTAATGTACGTATTCAGCATCTTGAAAAGTACTTGATTAATTAATATAAAACCAGGTCTGGTTAGTCAGTCAATAGAAACCGTCACTTGACCAGCGTCTGTTGGCAGCATGCCGTTTTGATGGTGATCAATTAAAAAATTGGAAAAAGAGGATGATCAATGAATATCTTGCATTTTGTTGGGCAGTGATCACTAAAAAAAGTCTGATATTCAAAAGACAAGTGTGAATGCAGCTGGACACAAACTAGTGATCACTTTAGCATAAACTAACATTGCAAATTGAACCCCCACTAAAAAACCTATTTAGGCGGGAGGAATTTAAAAAGAAAACAACGTTTTTTTTTCTAGATATAATGAGTAAATGTTTTAATTTTCAGCCTCCCTAGCTCCATTGGTGCGGCCTGTACGCGCGATACATACATACATACATACATAGCCAGCCAGACCAACTTAAAAACTGAAGAAACCTCTGTTGACAGTCTTGGTGACAGTTTTGGTTGAAGGTTTCTAATAGACATACGACTGCTCACCTCTTCCCCCCCTCACTACCCCTTGTCTGCCAACGCCCCCTTGAGTGTTCTAGCGCCCCAAACGGGGTTGTAGCTCCCACTTTGTGAATCACTAGACTAGATGATTGGCCAATCTGTCTCCTGGACATCATGGAAACCTCCTCGGCATACCCAGGGGACAAAAGGTTTCCGAGACCATTCCGTTCTCAATCCTCTAGTGATTTAAGGAAGCAAACGTTCAGAAAAATCGATGAATCGCGCACCTTCCACTTTTGGGAATTCATGGCTAATTTATCGATCCCTCGACTGACTGGGAAGGCTAAATTCTGTTGCTACTGTTTCATCTTTTGTATCTCTTGGAACAGTTTATTTTTAACAATCTTCACCAGTTCACCACAACTTGAGCAGTACCGAGCTTCCACTGTTGGATGTTCAGCTAGAACGGCGGTTTACTGCTGCCGATATCCTGAGCTTCACTTCTTCTATTTTGAAAAAAAAACCAGATATTTTCTGAAAGGAATCAGAAACAGTTTACAATAGCAGTGGATTATGGTGAAAATTAATTAAGTAAATTAATTTCTATGTCATGGTTTTAATACACGCGAAGTGATTTTCTCCCCACGTGACTTAACTTCATAGGATCAAAACTAAATTTTTTTTCGGTTACTGAGTGTTTCATGGATGAGAGAATTTTGTCATAACGGCTGATCAAACAATTGTTTACACCATGTCCTCCAATAAAATATTTTGAGAATCTGACCTATTTGTGATAGTTTTACATTGGGTGTTTCGTCGGTCGTTCAGTTGACGTTTTCACTGGTCTAAACGTTTCGGCAAATATTTCACCTGCAATTCATTATTATTAGCTTCATTGATCCGTTTACCTGAAGAGGCTCAACCAAGATGAGATGAAAGATCAAAAAGAAGAAGAAGAAGAAGAAGAAGAAGAAGAAGAAGAAGAAGAAGAAGAAGAATCATCATCATCATCATCATCATCATCATCATCATCATCATCATCATCATCATCATCATCATCATCATCATCATCATCAGCCGTTATAAGTCCACTGCTGGACGAAGGCCTTTCCCATCTCCTTCCATGACAACCTATCTTGTGCTAATCTCTGCCAGGTCTTACCGGCAAACTTTTCTATCTCGTCCCTCCATCTTGTGTCTGGCCGTTTCCTACTTCTTTTACTATCCCATGGGCACCAATCTGTTAATCTTTTCCCCCATCTATTGTCATCTCTTCTCGCTAGGTGGCCGGCCCATCTCCACTTTTGTTGTTTAATTAGTTGTATAATATCCTTTACTCTAGTCTTTTCTCTGATCCATGTTGATCTTTTTCTATCTCTTAGCGTTACCCCTAGCATTGCTCTTTCCATGGCTCTCTGTGCTATTCTAAGTTTGTTTTCTGCTCGTTTGGTTAATTTCCAGGTTTCGCAACCATGACCACTGAAAAACCACTTTCTCCTAGATTGCAATGCACAACACACAGATTAAGTGCCAAAAAAATGGTAAAGTAAATTTCAGGGTAAGATTTGTGGAATTCGATATTTAATCATAAAGGTTTCCCCTGTCACCATAAGTATTTAGTTCGTTAGTGCAAAAAATGAGTAAAGCAAAGTTGGGTAGTGGTCGAGTAGCTGGCCATTGCTAGTGAGTTCTATCCTCACTGGGTGCCCCATACTTGTGGCCGTGTGCTTTAGTAAGCTAAGCTTAGTAAATATCAATATATATTATGATGACTATGGAATAGAGGTTAGCAAGGTATTCTCACAGAGCATTACTATTATAGTGGGTTCGATCCTCATTGGGTGCCCCATACTTGTGGCCGTATACCCCAAGATAAGCTGAGTAACTATCATTAATATAAAGGATATGAAAGAAGGTGAAAATATAGAGACCGAGAAAGAGTGTGTGTGTGTGTAAGAGAGAGAGAGAGAGAGAGAGAGAGAGAGAGAGAGAGAGAGAGAGAGAGAGAGAGGCCTGAAAGTCTGGCCATAGATGCGCTAGTTCGATCTTCCTTTAAAAGCACCTTCATTTAACAGCCCCTTCCTTCAAAAGCACCTTTCGTTGAAATTTTGTTTCGGTATGTCAGTCAGCCAGTCAGCCAGTCAGTGACTTAAAGGAGCTAAATGCACCAAAAAGGAGCTAGGTCTAGCTCCAAAAGAGCTAAATCGGCAAATTTTGTTTCGGTATGTCAGCCCGTCAGCCAGTAACGGCCATAGGCACTAGAGATGCTAGCACATCTAAAAAAAAAAAAAAATTAAAAAAGAGAGAGCAAAGTCATTCCGAGTTTGGAAAGGAATAAAATTAAAAGAAATGAAAGAAATGTGATGTCAATAATCAACTTAGCCATTCATTTTTATGTGTTTATGCTACCATTTTTAAAAATGTATTTATGTCTCATTGGCCATCCATAAATGTAGAAAAACTGCCGGTAAAATGATGAGTCATCGGGCAACGTTGGATGCAAAATGATTTATCCTTCGACAGTAATGAGATAAAAACCACGAGGAGACAAAGAAAACTAAATTTTCCTATTAACTGTTATGGCACTGTATTCTTTTGTTGTTGTTGTTGTTGTTGTTGGTGTTGTTGTTGTTGTTGTTGCTGTTGCTGTTTTTGTTGTTGCAAACATTAGGGAGGATGGTTTGTCGACGTTTAAATCGGAATGCTTTGTTTGTGGCTTCTAGGATCCTTTTGTTTGAGGCAAGCAGTTTTATGAACGGACATTGATCATGAGGGGTTTTGCAAGTTGACTTTCATTGCCCATTCTCTAAATAGTTATTACAGGGCCGAACCGCCCATTAGACGAACCTGGGCGGTCGCCTACGGCGCAAAGGCCCCAAGGGCGTACTCCAAACTGAAAAAGAAAAGTTGTTATAATACAACCAGAGGTACAAATTTTATGGATACATGAAACCCTTGCGCAAATTTAAAGTCTCGCCTTTGGCCGGCCCTGGGGTTATTATATCACCAGTAAGGATACCTGGCGTTACTGGGATGGGAATAGTTTTCTTGAACAGTTTGTTACAACGCTATGTTATGTTCTTCGGCCTTCCTCGGGTGTAAAGACGACCGGGTGCAACAAATAGAGGTATTTCCGAAAAGTATTCATTAACGAAAGAAAATAGCTTTGTCCCCCTCAAAGAACCCCCATTTGGACATCACGCACTTATCCCAGTGTCCCTTTCAATTTTCAAAACAGTCCACAGAGTCCTCTTTCGAGATCGCCATTAGCTGCCTCGTCATGATCTGAAACTTCTTTGGGAAAATCTATCTATCTCAGTATGTTCATATCTATCTATCTATCTATCTATCTATCTATCTATCTATCTATCTATCTATCTATCTATCTCAGTCTGTTTATATTTATTTATAAATCTGGATGTATGTATGTATGTATGTATGTATGTATCTATCTATCTATCTATCTATCTATCTATCTATCTCAGTCAGTTCATATTTATCTATCTCAGTCTGTTTATATTTATTTATCAATCTGGGTGTATGTATGTATGTATGTATCTATCTATCTATCTATCTATCTATCTATCTATCTATCTATCTATCTATCTGTCTCAGACAGTTCATATCTATCTATCTCAGTATGTTTATATTTGACATGTAGCAAGGTAGCATAGGGGACGTTGGGCTGAAAAAGGTTGAGAAACACTGGTGTAAAATATGTTCTGTAATAAATATCTCCGTAGAGCTTAATATTTACTTCCGATCTACGTTATGTTCAGTCAATGTCGTAGAATGACGACATGAGTTAAGGTGTGACTAAAAAAACGTATACCATTCGTTTCACCATCCGAACCCATGAAGTGCATAACCTTTGCAATATTGATGTTTTTAGAAAAATAATTTCGGACGGGCGGTACGACGGACGGAAAGTATGTGTCCAGTTCAGCATTATAGTTGCATCGTCGCACCGTCACACCCCCCGCTCACACGAACGTAAGAATTATTGTTAACGACTTTCACTTAACAAAACATAACGGAGGTGTTATTGATAGAAAGCACACAAAAAAATAATCGGAAAACAAATTAGATTTTACTGATAAAAGAAATCACAACGTAAAACTCCACTGAAAAAAAATAAGATGAAGGTAAATAGTAGTCAAAAATAGAAATGGTTTACAATAGGGCTTCCCTAACTAATTTCATTGGCGACTCACTGTTATAAAAGCAATAGCCCCCCCCCAAAAAAAAAAAAAATTGCAACATATTTATAATCTATAATAAGTCTAACGGTATGTCATGTTTATTAAGAAAAAATACTAAAAGAAATATAGGTAAAACGTAGCAGAAATGAGATCAACGTGAAAAAAACTGACCTCGTTTCAGGTTTATGGGAAGGGTGATACACATTCGAATAGACGCCTGTAAGTTTCAGGCCCCTGCACTATGAAATTAATTACGTTGAATTTGTGTCAATGGAAAAAGAGGAGGGTGAGAGGAAGCCTCGCTTCACTCTGAATTAGGTAGAGTTGTTGTCATAGATGAAAGTTGTGTGGTAGAGGGAGAAAACCAAACCTCCACGGTATATCCGTGTTTCATTGCCAAAGAAAACGCGAAAACTTTTCAAGAAATATATGTTCCATTCGTAAGAAGACGAAATGAAGTAAATCCTGGTCCTGGTTAATTTTTCCTGATGTTTAGAGCCGAAGATTGGTTAGAGAATGACTGCTGGTGACCTCGAGTGACCTCCAAGGTTAACCTAGGTTGGAAGTCGATATTTATTGATTCTCCATGCGGAATATCATGTCAATCGGCTTGGTAGTTTTACCGGAGAAGAGGCACGGACAAACAAACAAACAA
>VCCN01003290.1:3352666-3365643 GCA_006491835.1 Architeuthis dux
AAGAAGAAGAAGAAGAAGAAGAAGATGAAGAAGAAGAAGGGGCATGAGAAGAAGAAAGAGAGAGATGAACGTATGAAAGAGGAATGTTAATCAGTAAACCTGACTAAAAAATATATTTGCTAATTAGTTTTGGCAAGGTTATGTTTTTCTGGTTTTATTATGATCCTCTGAGAAATGCATATTATTTTCTGCGCATGCGTCAAGCAGCAGCTGTTCTTGATTTTATCGGACATTATAATAACAACGTGCAAAAGGTTGTTCTTTCTTTTCTTTTCCATCTTTTGTTTTTGCTTCTATCCTTTGTATGCTCTACGGCCAGCAATGGCGGACATACTGACCGATTAGAATTATGAGGATCTTTTCGCTTTTGTTAAAGCTTCTTGGACAAAGGAAGGAGGTGACCAATTGAAAACATGGGTTTATTTCGAATTGGTGGCGTTTTCCCACACAAGAGAAAAATATCAAAGGATGGCGCCTACCTGCCTTGCATTTGGTGGATGAATTGATTACGTTTCTCCTAATGACACCAGAGGTTGGGGTTCGAGATCAGCTGATATATTCATTTTTAAACAGGTCTGGTTAGTCACTCAATAGAAACCGTCACGTGACCAACCTTTTGTTGGCAGCATGTCGCGTTGGAGGTGATCAATTACAAAATTGGAAAAAAAAGGGGTGATCAATGAATAAGTTACTTCTCTTGCCTCTTATTGGATCACTAAAAGGCCAGAATTTTCAACAACGAAACAAGCGAGAATGATGCCGGACACAAACTAAGGGACCATTTTAGCTAAAACTTACATTGTAAATTGAACCCCCCTCAAAACTTGTTTTGGGGGGAAATTTTCAAAAATGAAAAAAAAAACGTTTTGTCTAAACATAATAAGGAGTACATGTTTACATTTTCGGCCCTCTAGCTCCATTGGCACGCGTGACGCATACATACCTAGCCAGCCAGCCAGCCATAATCACTTAAAAACAGAGGAAACCTATACTGACCCATGTTGCCACATTTGGTTGACGGTTTCTAACACTGATCTTCTAGTTAGGGAGGCTTTCTCGACTTGGTAGGTTGGCGTAACATAATCTTCCTAACCCTTATTTTGGCTTACATTTAGCTAAGCTTAGTAAGAGGGCCATCGCCGTGTTTAATAAGCTAGCGGATCACTATTATCGTAGTGAGTTCGATTCTCAATGGTTTCCCTACACATGTGTCCTGCCACAAACACTTAGCAAATACTTATTTGGACGCCTTGCTGTGCACTAGTAGTTAGTCTCGTAGACCAATACTACTGCAGTGAGTTCGAGCCTCATTGAGTGCTGCATATTTACAAGGTCTGACTGGAAAGTATCCAGCCATTTACAATAGCGACAAAAAAACGTACCCAAGGCAATGACATCTTAGACCTCTTCAAAGTACTCCCCTTGGTACATACTTATCCCAGCGTATCTTACACAGTCTGCAAAGTCTTCTTTCGGGATTGCCATCAGCTGTTTTGTTATCTTCAACGGTCTTAAATCTCTTTGGGACAAGCCAGAAGTCGCAGTGAGCCAAATTTGAATTGTAGGGGTTTGACAGACCTGGGTGATGCGATGTTTTGCCAAAACACCTGCACGAGACCTGGGGAATGTGCGGGTTTGGTCAATGTCAATGCAACGGTCATACAATACACAAACTCATTCAATGATGTCTCACAACCGACTGAATAACCCCGCTGGAGATTGTCTCTTCATGAATGCGCAGTGAGATCGCGTCTTATTGGTTACCAAGTTGCATCAGGGCCGTGCAACGGGTCCTCGAGCTTGGATTAGGAGGTCTGTCGGGATCTTAAATACTCAGAGTATTTTTCTCTTTTTGTTTTCTCAGATAGCCACTAGTATGTGCTCATACCATACTTTTACATGCTAGGACGCAAGTGCATTTTGCATATTCCCTTTGGGATAGCTTGCTGCATTCGCTTATGATGCGTTTACAGTTTCGTCTCTTTCTCTGGTAGTTAGGAAATATATGTTACAGGAAAATTCCGTGAAATCCCTAGAAAGAAGAAAAACGCCTTTATTTAAGAAAATAACATATATTCAAAAGACATGCACTGTAAGGGGAGCGTGGTCTTACCATAAAGGTATTCTTCCACAAGAATATTACAAGTAGTAACAAACTTATTTACTTTAATAATTACTGCATATATGTAGAAAGAAACACCAACAAACTTGAAATTATCAGATTTAAGCAAAAGGCAATTAGCTTCAGTATGTGGTATAAAGATTCCCAATGAAAGCATCACTTTACGAATAGTTTAATGATTAACCCACTAAATCAGAAGAAAAGCCCACCAGGAAGATTTAGGTTATATTAACACTTCAACCAGAATTGAGAATAAACACTTGGTCTACTGTTTAAATAATACATAATGGTTAACAAGCTTGTGATGCTGACCTTTACTACTGTAATGAGTTAGATACTCACTGGGTGCCCCACTACTGAGCTGTATATAAACTGTAAATACTGAAGGAGAATATACTTGATATTTACTAAGTTTAGCTTAGTTTAACACAAGGCCACAGTAGTGGAACACCCAGTGAGGATCGTACTCATTACTGTAGTAATGGTCAGCATTACAAGCTTATTACCTATTACTACATTGATTGTGAAAACTCTGTTGCCAAAAATATGAATATGTTGCCGTCCAAAGATGAATACAAAACTACGAAAAAATATTTTTGGCAACAGAGTTTCAATGCTGGAGAGTTTGGTCATAAATAATACCTGATAATATCCGTTTTGATTGTGTAATCTTCCACTAGAAATACTAGAATCCTGCTATGTTTGGTTTAGAAGACAATTAACTTTCTATTACAAAGTGGTAGGCGTGTACTTATTTATGGGCGATACTGTACATATATACATTGCGTGATTACATTATCCGCATGCGTGTGATAATTCATATTCATGTACCAAAGAAAGGAAGATCAGAATATTATGAAATCTATTGTAATCAGAATATAAATTATTTGCATTTTCTTTTTTGTTGTATGGTTGATATTGCCTGTGATATGAAGATTCGCCCAATGTTGTACATTTTTTTCAGTCTTTGTGGTTACTTCGTGAACGTGTGGCTTGGAGCTGTACCAATCCAGTCCTTGAAAAGACGCCAAAAATAAAGAGAGGCCATTTTGAAGAAGTTTACAGTCTGGGGAAAGATAATTGGATACCTGAAACCGGATACATTGGATCAGAAATATGATAAATTCTGTCATGGATATTTATTCGTGTTACTGAGAGAGCTTTGACATAAGGCCACGTTTCTTGAGCCTGGTGCAAAAATAGAGATTGGCCTCAATGTTTTCAAGTTACAAGTGTGGGACGCCCAATGAGGATCGAGCTCACCACAGTAGAAATGGCATCCTAATAGTTATTTACCAAGCTTAGCTTAGTCTGGCACAAGTGAGGATTGAACTCACTGCATTTTTAATGGTAGGCGAGACTAGCTTGCTAACAACAACGAGGCGCCCTAATATTTATTTGCTTAGCTTAGTTTAGTCTGGTGCCAGGCTGGGGTGCCGCGGCAGGATCTTAGGCGTAGTGTATTCCCGATGTGATAGACAAACAAGCCTGGCTGCTGCAGGGTCAAACGCTACTCCTATTTCTATTCCGACTTTAAAATGATCACTGCACATTTGTATTGTATATTTAATAAATAAAAATGATAACATACATTTTCGTAGATATGTAAGACTTGTCAGTTTGGCTCAGTCGGTAAGAGAGCCGCCTATCGATCACTTGATCTTGATTTCAAATCACGGTAGGGAAATGTTAATTTTATATATCGGTTTTGTTTAACTTGACGTGATGGACAAACAGTGAGGAGTGTTCTTGATCTTGTTCTTATTGTTCTTGTTGCTACGGTGGAAAAACAAAGTCAACTGGAGCAACACTTAGCAAGCTATGTTGGTAGATTGTTACTATTGTAGTGAGTTCAATCCTCTCTGTGTGACTCTACAAGTGAAGTCTTGTTCCAGACTAAGTTAAGCTTAGTAAATAACTATGAGCCAGCATCATGGTTGAGAGAGTTGTGTATTTTCTTACCGGCGCCAGTGTAAAAGCCAGGTAAAAGCCAGCATCGTTCTCCCCACTTCGCTAGATTCGCTAAAAAGAATCATTCTACCCTTATATTTCCTCTCGGTGAGTCTTGTGTCGTACTTAATTTATCTTTATGTGAATTTTAAGAGGTTTCATGTCAGAATCGTTCTCGGTAGAAGCAAACATATTTCTAACAAAGATATTATGGTTACTTTAAGAAATACTATGGACATAGAAAAGAGTTAATACCAAAGCTAGAAATTGGGACGCATGCCAGTATTTTGGGCACCGTAGATTGGGTAAGATTTTAACACCCGTAATGGTACCTACTTCTGTAAATTCCTACCCCTACAAAATATCGATTTTTCAGCTAAATAATTTAAAATTCAGAAAAGCGATGAGAAAAATGATTTTTTGTGCTGTATGGAAGATTACCTTACATTCAATCTACATTTTTTCGCGAGTAGGGGGCCAAATTTGGAAAACTGCCCCAAAAAACATTTTTTTACAAAGAAAAAAATGTCAAAGTTTGGCAGAAGTATAGAAAAGATAATTTGAGGCATATTTTATGAAGGTCTCAGAGATTCTGCCAATTTTCTGTGCGCTTGAGTTAACAATTATGATAACTTTTATAAAAAAAAAAGTACTTCAATTGATAGAAGAATAAAAACAATGGTATCAATAGGCTGATACATAAGTCCCTAGCACCAACCTTTGCACAATTATAGGGAACTCCTACAAGTGCCGTTCAAGTTTACGCAGCTCATTTTAACGTCTGCCTTGCTTTAATCTTTTACAACATTAATATTTCTAACGTTCACCATTTTATCGCTTGTAAGTCATTTTAACTCTCTTATTGCTAAGTATCTCTTTCATTTTAAACATGTCATGTATTAGTGTGTCTAACTTTTATAATTCTGACACCAATAAGCCATTTCATCATTTTAACAATTTCTTTTCGTTGTATCGCTTCTAGGTCATTTTAACTCTCTTATTGCTCTTTTAGCCTCTATTTTAAATACCGTACGGGGAGTGTTTATCAGCCACCTTAGCATAAACTCAATTTGTGACAATATATTGATTTCAAAAGTCACCCCAAACGCATAATTTTATAGATTAGAATATGAACATTAAGTGTAAACACTTTTTGGGTGGTAGTACTTATTCCATTTCTGTAGATCCCTCATTTAGAAAAGAATAGGCGATATTACAACTCTTTTATTGGGGGGGAGTTGTAATTCCGGCATGTCAGTTCCATAATATCGGCATATGCCAATATTACAACATATACCTGGCGGATGAATCTTCTATGATAAAGATCAACAATAAAAAATATCTGACTGAAATGTTAAATGTTTATTATGAATTAAATAGACGTGCAGTTGAACTGGTGTTTGTAAGTGGCCAACTGAAATTCTTGTGGCAAGACATGGAATTTAATATAGTTTAACACAGTCAACTGTACACCCCAAGTGTCGCTCAGCTAGTTTACAAAATATTTTCAAAATTGATTACGGATGCACAAAACGGAACAGAGTTGATTGGAACTGATCAAACATTAAATAATAAGTATTTATTTTTTAATAATTCTCCATATGTCCGTCCGTCAATCTGTATGTACACACCTAACGCAAAAACCACACAACATAAACCCATGAAACTTTCTGTGTGTATTACTGTAACGTTATCACCTTCTTGGAGGTTGGCGACAAACGTTCAACGACAGTTGGTTGGTTTCGTCACTCCTTGTTGTGGACGGTGTCAGGGCGCACGATGTGTCCGGACTTCGGGAAGACGGAAGTTGGTCTCTGGAAAGAATTGGTCTGGAACGTAACGAAGGATCGAGACGGAGACGATTTGTCTCGTAAAATAATATACTCTGTTTATTCGTAATTTTACAGAAATTTTGTCAAAAGAGAGAGATAGGGGGGCGCTGAGACCGAGAAATCGAGAGAGAAGGCGAGGCTGGAATATAACGAGAAAGATGTAGAGAGGATGTGGTGTCCAGGCAGGCTTCGGAGATGACCACTCATTCCGTATTTGTGGGACACTCTCTGTTTTCTTAGCCCTGCCAGTCTCATTTATAGTGTGGTTGTTTATTGTTTCTAAAGGTTAAATTAATTCATCTTGTTTATTCCGTACATTTTGAATTTTAGCTATTTTGAATTCACCCGTGCTCGTTTATTAAACCGATTTATATTTTTAGTTATTTTCTGTCATTAACTACATTTCTTTGGCCATCAGTTCGATGTTTTGAATCCTATTTACTTCGTTTCTCCCGAGTTACCCTTTGACCTCATCAAAAGTACCACTGTTGTTTACAAAAGTGTCAAGTCGATTGATTTAGTTAGTGTCAATTGGTATTTATGTATGCACCCCCTCGCTATGGTACATTACTTGGACTCTGGTGCAGATTCTAAGCAAGTTAGTCTTTTGAAAATCACCCCCGAACTTTGATTTTCTTTCGGGAGGGGTGGGGGTCGATTTACATTGAAACTTCATGCTAAATTGGACACATGTTCCCGGCTTCTTTCAGCTGCCACTTGACTGCCGCTGTAGAATAGCTTATTTGCAGAGTAAGTAGCTCGTTTTTAGAGAAGATAGGAGCATAAGAGGGAGAATATTGGTTATTTTAGAGAGGGGTTGAGAGAAAGAGGAAAATCATATTTAAATTTCTATGAGTACTTTCATCTGAAATTGTATTAGTTGCTTCTTATAGCAACTTTTGCTCAGACCGGTTGCCCTCCGGCAGCGAACAAATAGCATTGATCGGAAAATAAAGAACAAATCTCGAAGCAGCGTTTAACACGGTCTGCTTTACCAATTACGCCACCGAGCCCAACTGGAAGCAGATTCTCCAAATAACACCTATTCTTTCCGATCGTTTGTTTTCATTTCTGGTAGTTACAATATTTAATAGATTTCTCCGTTGTTTTGTTAGTATTGTAAGTATTGTAAATCATTATTATTTAAATTTTGACTACTTTTTAGTTGCTTTTCATCGCAACTTTTGCTCAGACCAATTACCTCTCGCCAGTGAGCAAATAGCGTTAAGTTGCGATAAAAAAGCAACTAATAATATTCAAGATGTAAAAGGAGTAAAAGGTAAAAAGTAGTCATACAAATTTAAATAATAATGAGTTATAATACTTCATCTAACAAAAATAAAAACGGAGAAATATATTAAATTGTGTAATATCGGCGTACGCCGGAATTATGTAACTTAATTACAACCCACCATTAAACGAGTTGTAATATCGGCCATTTGTCTAAATGTGGGATCTACAGAACTGAAATCAGTACTACCACCCAGAAAGTACTTAAACTTAATGTCTATATTCTAATCTATAAGAATTATAGGTTTGAAAGGATTTTTAGAATTCATATATTGTCACCAATTGAATGTATGCTAAGATGGCCGTTCCCCGTACGGTAGGCTGGATTTAGCACCCAGGACGGTATGTCATGTCTTAGTGTTTCTAACTTCGACTATTTTAACACCAATAAGCCATTTTTACATGTTTTTATTGGTCTTACATTTTGTGTCATTAATAACTTATTCATTGATCACTCCTTTGTCCAACGTTTTAACGTCATAATTTTCCTCGGAATGCTAGTCGTTGATAGTTTTGGTTGAAGGTTTCTAATTAGAAAGAAAGAAATAGTAATAGAGAGAACACGAGAAACAGAGAAGCAGATAGGGGAAGATGGAAAGAAACAATGGAGCAATAGGAGAAGCGGGTAAGACGCCGATGCAAAGAGAAAGAAAGAACAAAGGAAAGGAACTTTACAAAGACATGAGTGAGGAGGGAGACAACTTCCAATGGAGTATGGAGCCCGATTACGAAGACCCGGTTTCTGTTGCATGCGTGTTGCAACTCTCAAGTCTGGTCGAGACCAGGACTTTATTCCTACAAGTTTTTATGACCCCACCCCCTTGGCAGGATGCAAGTCCACCGAAGGGATACCTCCACACTAATCACACAACTTAGAGTGTACTCAATTAGCTGCTGGGGGCGTCCTAATGTGTCCCAATGAAGAGAATTGAATCCAGGAGCTTTTGCGTGTGAGGCAGGCGTGCTAACCCGTACACTATCGGAGCGGACCCGAGAAAGAGAAGAAGGACCAAATAAGGAAAACTTGATGAGTATAAAAATGTGGTTACCGTATTTAACGGCGGTTTTTGTCTCGGGAAGCGAACGCTTCATCAGTGATTCTCTATAGTCTTGAGAAAGGTCATTAACATTCAAATAATTCTTCGGTTGAACTCCTCCATGTTGCTTGTGTTGTAAACACGACGTTTCGGCCGATCCATTCGTCATAAACAGTAAACAGAAGTATTTAACTTCAAAAGCGTTATCAGTTGCTTACTAACGTTACTGTGCTATACAGATAATGTAAACAGCCAGTCACTGTGGGCGGAGGGGGGTAATATAGATTTGAATAGATAAGAGCATTATAATAACCCGATAGTGTGGAGGGATATGGCGATTTTACATTTATCATTTAACATTAACAAATCATAATCATCATCATCATCCGTCATAAGTCCACTGCTGGACGAAAGCCTTTCCCATCTCCTTCCATGACGACCTTGATTGTGCGAACCTTTGCCACGTCTTACCGTGCAAAGTGAACGTAAGCAGCCTTGGCTGAAACTCGAACTTGGTTTACCAATTTCGTTTTCCATGCCGGTAACCGTTACCCCACTCCGCACACCCCAAATAAATAAATGTACCCGGTAAAAACATTGGGAACGAATACATGGATAGACAACAAAATGGTGGTAAAAAGTCGAAACTAAGAGAAAACGGTGGAATAGACAGAAGAATGAAATGGTTGAAGGGAGATATATTGGAGTGTAGGGTGAAACTTTTGTGATTCATGTCACCCATAAACAATGAATCGACCTGCTGGATTGAACTGTCTTTCTTTTAATGTAAGAGAATAATACAATCTCGAGCCAGAAGGTTTCTGACTGATATGGCCTGGCCTGTTTCTAAGGAGTTCATTCAAGTGAAAAGATATGCCATATCATATGGCATGTTACTTCGATCAAAATAGAACTCACAAAAAAAACCGTAAGATGAATCCAGTCTTTAATTTAAAATGTTATTATATTATCCGACTCCATCCACCAGCCAGCCTTTTCCAACACCTACCCCGTCAGCCAATTCTCCAAATCTTAACCACAACCACAACCACCACCATCGCCACCAAGTTCTTCCCCACCATCAACCCATCCACAGGACGCCATCTTGGTTTCAATTAACCTGTAGCTTGGCTTGTTTTTACAGCTTATACCAACAGTTGATCGAATACCTCTCGTCTGGTACCCTAACAGCTATGGTAATTTACTTTACAGATCTTGACTTACCAGTTTGAGAAGGCTCAATCTTGGGACAAGTGACTGTTCACAGGAGTGTAGCTGGAGATTTGGGGCGTGAATCCTTAAGGGTCCCATTTTGCAACACCCAGTGCAGACAATCAGTGACGTAGCTAAATATTTGATGGCGCGGGCGGGGGATTGGCTCCTTGTGGGGGGCCCGCTCCAACATTTAGTGAGATTTGTTTCTGATGTTAGTAGAAAAAGCAGTTGGTGAACTAGTATTCATAAAACATTTGATTCCAGATTTAAAAACGCCTCTCTCTCTCAGCTACGCCCTTGACAGTTCATAATTTGTTCCTCGAAGATTGTGTAGCAGTAATCTTCCCAAGTGTGATAACGTGGTAAACAGATTTACATCCCTTACTTCATCTCTCACCTTAGTTATCATATTTTATCATTGAAACATACTTATGTCATACAGTGCACAGCATTGATAATCCACAATTTATATAGATTCGTCGTCCAGAAGACGGTTACAATCACAAGATGTTGGCCGTTGTACCCCCTTCGGGTATCTGTCGTATAAAATTGAATACCACATGTGAACCTTTGATATGGAATGAACAGTCATTTGGTCCATGGCTTTAAATATCAAACAACTGATTGTCCCCAATGACAATGGCTTAGTGCAGTGTTTCTCAAATTGTGCGCGGCGGCGCCCCGGGGTGAGATATTGGAAAATTTCAATAATGCCAGGCAACCGTAATTCAATTCACGGCCATGATTATAGGAAGCAACATCTAACTGGCTATTCGAGAATCATTCCCTCCGTCTAGTAGCTGCATATGAATAGCTGCAGATTCTTTGCGGCCTCATTATTGAATATTGAATCTAAGGAATGCCTGTGTGATCAAGCTATTGGTAAGTGTTTAAATAAAAATAATAAGTTTATCTGATGATCCATTATTTTCTTTTACCTAACTTACATAACCCCACGAACGTAAATGTAATTGTACAGTATTTCTGGCTTAGGGCGCCGTTAAAAGATCCTTATACAGTAAGGGCGCCGTGATTCAAAACAGTTTGAGAACCACTAGCTAAGTGGATATAATCGTTGGTTAAGTGCAGCTTACCTACTCAAACCCTATATCAAGCAGTGAAAGTTATGTACTCAGTAGAAGGAAATAACTAAGGCCTAGGATTCCAACAGAAATTATGAATCACCGCCACCCATATATGCTGTGTTGATCAATTAAAATGTTGGAAAAAGAGATGATCAATGAATAAGTTACTTCACTCGCCTTTTGCGATCACTAAAAAACAAGCAGGCACAAACTAGTAACCAATTTATTTTTTCTGTTAACTTTCCGTTGGAATTACAGTGACGTCATTTTTCCTTCTTCAACTTCCTCTTTTTTTCTGTTAACTTTCTGTTGGAATTACAGTGACGTCATTTTTCCTTCTTCAACTTCTTTTTTCTGTTAACTTTCCGTTGGAATTACAGTGACGTCATTCTTTCCTTCTTCAACTTCCTCCTTTTTTCTGTTAACTTTTTGTTGGAATTACAGTTACGTCATTCTGTCCTTCTTCAACTTCCTCTTTTTTTCCTGCTAACTTTCCGTTGAATTACAGTGACGTCATTCTTTGCTTCTTCAATTTCCTCTTTTTTCTGTTAACCTTCCGTTGAAATTACAGTGACGTAATCCTTTCCTTCTTCAACTTCCTCTATTTTTAAAAAGTTAATGTGAGCAAAATATGTCACTTTTTTCTTTTTTAACGGAGAACTGTGACTATGAGAACGTGGCACACGCTGGAAGGGTCAGGTGGTCTCGCGCGGTTCTCGCAATGTTTGCTGTTAAGTCTAGAGTTATGGTCCTTAGGCGGAAGAACGCTTATCGGCTTCCGGTAAGACGCCACTGTTTACGTTCTGGGACGAGGGAAGCCATTGGTTTTAAGAGATCGTACACGACGCACGTGTCAGACTCCCGTTGCTGTAAATAAGTATGAATATATTGTATCTGTGAGTACGTCTTTTCTTGCATTTTAAATCTGTTGATATCTATCATAATAATCCTTACAGTTGCTACTATTGCACATACCTTGTAATAATGATGAACTATTCTGAAATTTAAAAATATATATTTTTAAGACTAAAAGATATCTTTAGGCAGACTGACACTTTTGACAATTTCCCCCATCACCGTTCTCACCTCAAATATGCTGGGCCCGCTATGTCGACCACCAAGGAATACACTTCCACAACATTGCATTACCGTACATAATTTCTCTGTTGCTAAAATTGTTTAGACTGGTAAAGGTTACACCAGAAATCATATTTTTTTTCAGGTCCCACAAGAATATGTGAACACAACGCAAACCTCGTTCTAAATGCAGAGAGATAACTCAAGATTCGTCTTCTGCATCCTCTACTGGGGGCTCGAAGGGAAGATACGCATGCGCATAGGAAGAAAAAAAAAGCTCACTTCCGTTTCAATTATTATTTCATGATTCTTTTTACTCAAAAAGTTTTATCATATTTTTATCTTAATATGAGTGGAAAGAAAAAAAAACAATAAGAGCCAAAAAATAAATAATTCTATGAATTTTTACGTTACCAGATTTAAAATATTCTTCTTTTCTTTTTTCTTTTTTTCATTACAAAACCCCAAAGAAAACAAATCTCTTAACATATTGCCACAAACATAAATTTCTTAAGATGTTTTTTGGTTTTGTGTGTATTCACGTTGGGAGAGAGATAAGATTTTTTTTTACTTCAACTCACTCCTTGTGGAACGCCATTTCAATTTTAAAAAATGTTCACCGTTGACCTTTTTTTTCTCCCTATTATAAATAGAACACGCAGAACAGAGAGAATCTCTTGAGCAAGCAATGCAAAAAAACAAACAAACAGGTCTGGTTAGTCACTCAATAGAAACAGTCATGTGACCAACGTCTTTTGTCAGCATGCTGTATTGGGGGTGATCAATTAAAAAATTGGAAAAACGGGTAATCAATGTATAAGTTACTTCTCTTGCCTCTTGTTGGGCTGTGATCATGGGAAAAAAACTGTATTTTCAGAATCAAAAGCGTGAATGTTGCCGGACACAAACTAAGATATCAATTTAGCATAAACTTACATTGTAAATTGAACTCACCGCTAAAAAACTATATAGGGAGGGGTTTTTCCAAAAAACACAAATAATGTTTTACTAGACATAATAAGGCCTAAAAGAGTAAGTTTCCAGCCCTTTAGTTCCATTGGTGCGGCCTGTACGCGTGATACATAGCGATTCAAACAGCCAGCCAGTAAGACCAACTTGAAAACTGAAGAAACCTATGTTGACAGTTTTTGTGACGGTTTTGGTTGAGGGTGTCTAAGAAACAAACACACATAAACAAATGATTTAAAACCTTTGATTTCACATTTACAAAAAGCGGTGATATTTTGAGGGTAAATGAATTCTAATAATGCTACCGATGCCATTATTAGTACTAATAACAGTAGTGCTTATTGATTTTTTAGACCAGAAGTATCTAGTGGCTCTAGCTGGGGATCAGGTGATAGTAAGT
>VCCN01003290.1:3603663-3615428 GCA_006491835.1 Architeuthis dux
GAATGTATTCAGTCTGCAAAGCTACTGATCTGTACACATTCTGATAAAGTTCAATGTCGATGGTGGAAAACCTTTCTTCTATTCTGGTTTTCAATTCTTATATTGCGGTTGGTTTTGTACCTTACGTCATGTTCTTTAGGACTCGCCACAGACAGAGGGTTTAATTCAGATGATCTCGCCGGCCATTCGATGGCACCATGTCGTCCCAGTCAACGGCCTTCCAAATTATCAAGCCAGTCGTTACTTTGGGGACAAATCGGGCGTTACTTTTGGTGCATCCTGTATTTAATTAGGTATTGGTTTGTTTTACTACTGTTTTCTTTAGGTTTACGTTTTGTTCCAGTGTTTCTGTGAAAGATTTCGAAACTCTTGGGAAATTAGCTGAACAATATATCTGAACATTACGCAAAAGAAGTACAATAAGCAAAATATATCTTTATATTTCCCCTTCAATTTAGCTTTCCTTCAATGCTTTCTTAACAATTAGCCCTTGGCGAAATGAGGATTTAAAAGGTTTCCGTTCATTTGTGTTGTTTTGAATTCTTGAAAAGACTATTGAAATATTTTTTCCGGAGTTGCTATTATGCCTGTAAGCGCAGGATATATTCAAATACTTCATCCGAGTCAGCTGAGAAATCCGTGGATTTTCCTCGTTTTTATCTTCTCCTTAGCCTCACTATACTTTTTTTTTCATTTTCCTTCTTTCTCTTCCTTGATTTCTTTTTCTCTCTTGTTCCCATATTTTGTTTCTTTCTTTTTCCCCTGTTTGTTTATTTATATATTTTTTTATTTTTATTTTCTTTCGTTTTCTTCGTCTTCCTTCGTCCATCATTTTTTATTTCTCTGCTCCTTCATTTTCTTTTTCTATTCTTTTCTCATATTTTTAATCACCGCTACCCACAACAGATCGGTTTAAACACTGCTTCTGGGTTTAGGTTATTCATGTGGTCTGACATTTATATGTAACTATGTATCTTATCTATCTGTATCCGGACTTCGCCCAGCCCTAACCCTGTAATTTTGCACACACACTCCCCTCAATGAGTACGGAAAATGTTTATTTTGTTTTTTTTTAAACTTCACCCCCAAATAGATTTTAGGTGGGGAGTTGGTCACTAGTTTATGCCCGCTTGTTTTTTTTAAATTTCAGACCTTTTTAGTGATCATAGCCCAACAAAAGGCGAGAGAAGTAACTTATTCATTGATCACACCTTTTTCCAATTTTGTAATTGATCACCCCCAACACAGTATATAAGGGCGGCGGTGATTTATAATTTCACTTGGGAGGCTATTTTTGTTTTTTGCCTTTTTGAGATCTACCGCACCTTTAATGGGCTATTTTACACCAGATACCATAGCCAGATTAAGCTAGTGCAAGGCCCGTAACATATATTATAAACGGGCTCTAAAATAAGAAAATACATATTAAAACATATTAAAACACACATTCTTTACTCGCATAGTAAAGTAATTATTTTTTTTCATTCCTCATGCTGACAGATAATACGACAACTATGTCTAACATTTCAGTTTTTCGTTTTGAAATCATAATTGAAAATTTGAAAATTCCCCACCAAAATATTTTGTTTTCATGTAGTACGATTAAGGTATTTCAATTTACAATGTAAGTTTATGATAAATTGATCCCTTAATTTGTGTCCAGCAACATTCTCACTTGTTTTTTTTTGAAAATTTGGACTTTTTAGTGATCACCAAATTTAATTTATGAGGTAAACAGAAGCATGTATGGCGGTGACACATAATTTCCCTTGGAATGCTAGTTTCTCATGTTTTTCTCCGTAGTTTCCTTATTTCTCTTTTCTTTCGTTTTCTTCCATCATTTTTTCTTTTTTCCTTTTCTTTGCTCCTCCTTTTTCCCTTTCTTTCCTTTTTTTTACCATTTCTTCTTTTTCTTTTCTTTCTCTTTCCTTTTTTCCTTTTCTTTTTTTCTTTTCTTTTTGTTTCCTTTCGTTTTTTTTCCTTTTCTTCTTTTTCTTTTCTTTTTCTTTCCTTTTGTTTTTTCCTTTTCTTCTTTTTCTTTTCTTTTTCTTTCCTTTCGTTTTTTTCTCCTTTTCTTCCTTATTTTTCTGTCTTTCTCTTTCTTCTTGTTTCTCTTCTGTTTTTTTTTTGTTTTTTTTTTATTTCTCTTCCTCACACTTTTCTTTTACTATTTTCTTTTGGTTCCCCTTTTATTCTCTTCGAACTTCTTTTCATCTTGATTCTCTGTTTTCTTCCCAGCCTTTTTTTTTTCATTTTCTTTTCTGTGTTTTCTATATTCTTTCTTTTCTTATTCTCTATCTTCTTCATTTTTGTATTCTTTTTAATCATCACTTTTTGTTTACTTTCTTCCTCACTTTCTCTGTACAATTAGTCCCCAAGATTCTATTCTTTGTAAATCTATCGTCTGTGTGTTGAACTAATGAACGGACATTTAGTGTCAGACTTGGTAAACATAATACAAACGCTACGTTAAACCCGTGCATACTGAGTGGCAGTATACAACCTGTGAATTACAGTATAAAGACGGAATACAACACAGATGTATACGTATTTTGTTTGCTAATAGCAGTTATATTTATTATCCAAAATATTCACTCTTTCTTGGTGTGTGGGCCGTAACACTGGACTATTACACTGGTCGGAGGCTGTTTCAAACTACGCACTATTCCCAGTAAACGAATTCAGTATTCTCTTCTATAAAAAAAACCCATCTCAATCCAAATATATCCGTGAATCATTTTCAACTGGGATTAACGAGTAGATGAAATGAAAAAAACAACCCCCAAAACAGATCAGGATATACGTCGTACAGCAATGATCAGCAAGCTAATATTGCTGGCCGTTGTTAATGGGTTCGATTTTCTCGGATCTCCCAGTATAGATGGTATGATACCAATTCATGCGAAATTACTATACTTATATAATGAACAGTATGATTGTCTTGGTTTGCAGTCCGTAACACTTGACTCTCTCACTCAGGGGTAAAACTTTTGCTGATAAAAGTACCTCCTTCTGACCTTTTGAAACTATGGACTCTTCAACTGAAACAAATCTGCTATTGTTTTTTTCTATAAAATAGTTTCATAGAAATTCAAATATATCCGTGAATCTTTTCTCTTTTATTAACTAGTATTTATATAATGAACATGTATGTATTTCTGTACTAACACAAAACTAAAACTTCCCCAGCTTTGAAATTAAACTGTAAACGACAGAATCCATCTCTAAGGCAGTAAAAGGAAAAAGAAAGAAAGAAAGAAAAAAACAAATTCCTTAAGTAGGGGGGAAAGGTAACTTTTAGCCATGCCCGGTCAAATCTGGTCTTCCAGGAATGTCTAGTTTCATTTAAGTGTCGGCCTGAGACCGCGTATGATCGTACTGAAGAAAGGGATCTTAAAACAGTTAAAATAAGTCAAGACTTAAACAGACGAGGGAGACGTATGAACAACTCAGCGGGGCCCAGAAACACATCTGGAGGGCGGCGCAACGAATCAAACTTTTTTCCCTCCCCTCGTACGGGTGTGATACCGGACCTGGGCCCAATTCTGCTCAGCCTGCGGTACTGTCGGATCACTCCTGTGCTCTCGTTGGAGTGTCCAGGGTTTGCACTTAACGCTGCAGTCAGCCGTACTGTCATGAGGACCTGCGACAGCCGTTGCAGACAGCCGCACTATAATGCTACTCTGTGATCAAAGTTGCAGACAGCCATTCTATCCTGGCTCTCCTTCAAAAGGTCGGTAGAACCCTACAGCCAGCTCCGGCTTCTACCAACTACTGGATGTTCACGTCCTGTGGTCTAACCACAGTTCAGCCTTACTGTCGGAACATTCCTGCAAGGGGCGGCAGACCCCCATAGCTAGCTCGGGCATCTGTCAGGAGAAGGACACTTCTGCCAAACCTACGACCGACGGGCTCTGTCCCTATCCGCGTCACTCTGGTGGCCCATAGGATGCAAACCCTTGGTTTAAAGGGTGGGGTCGACCCTGGGCAAGTCGCACTTCACCTTAAAACTACATTGCTCTGGCCGGAGGTTTACTCTGCACGTCTATGGTCCAAATGCTGTGGAGGGCCATCCCCAAAATCTTCGTTCGCGAAGCCAAGCCATTCATTCATATAATGAACAGTATGATTTACTTGGTTTGCTGTCTGTAACACTTGACTCTCTCAATTGACTCTGAATTTTTTTCACGGGTATTGACTAGCAAAGAATAAATTGATGTTAAGAACGGAAAACATTTAATGTTGATGTTATTTTCGATAGTTTTGAGAAGGGTCATTAATATTGAACAGTGCGGTTTTGAACAGTACGGGCGATTTGGGAATAAGTTAACCGCACTAATCAAGGTATATCTGTATTCACACAGATCCAGAACTATCGATCGGAGGAACCCATTCCAACTGGATAAATTATATACCCGAAGAAGGCCGAAGAATTGATCGACAAAAGCGTAGTGATAAAACAAACAAACACATATTAGTCCGAACGACTCGGGGAATGATGATACTGAATTATATCAGAATTTAAAATCATACTGTTTATTCCATGAGTTGTTCAGACTATTGAACTCATCCTTTGTGCTGCTTTTGTTGGTCTTTTCACCATTGTTCTGTTGAAAAAGCGATCAATCTCCTTGTTTTTAGATTGTATACCCGAAGAAAGCTGTAGAAATGATTGGCCGAAACAAATAATGACTTCAATAGTTCTAACAACTCACGTACTGATAATGAATCTTCGCAAACATAAAGGCAATATAAATACTGTTCTCGTCTATCAGTATATCTACTAAAGCGTATTTATTTATATCTATCTATCTATCTATCTATCTATCTATCTATCTGAGTCTATTTATATCTATCTAAGTCTATTCATATTTATCTATCTAAGTATATTCATATCTATCTATCTATCTATCTATCTATCTATCTATCTATCTATCTATCTATCTATCTAAGTCTATTCATATTCATTTATCTATATATCTATCTATCTAAGCCTATTCATATTTATCTATCTATATATCTATCTATCTAAGTCCATTCATATTTATCTATCTATCTAAGTCTATTCATATTAATCTATCTATCCCAGTCTCTTTATATCTGTCCATATGCTTGCCGGAATAAATAATTATGGTATTAAATGTTTCCTATTTATCAGTTCCAGTCACTTTGTATGGATCAGTCTGAATCAGGATCAAAATATAGACACAATGGTTTGATCCTTTGTCGACCGGATTATCAAAAGAGTCATGAAGTTCAGAACTAACGAGAATGCTCTCTAAACGTTTCTACTAATCATCTTTTGATTGCTCCAAATAGACCAATTCAAATCTAGTATCCATTCTCTCTTTCTATCTACGTCCACACACACACATGCACACGCACACACACACGCACGAGCATGCACGCACACACAAACACACCCACACAAACGCCCCCCCTCACACACACACAGACAAATTCACGTCTCAATTTTAACCAACCCGACGAAACAATCTGCAAAACATTGTAGAAAACACACACACACACACACATATAAATACACACCCACACAGACACATTCACGAATTAACCAACCTAATACGCATGAACGTACCCGAGGAAACAATCTACTAAACATTGTAGAACACACACACACATACACACACACACATACACACACACACATACACACACACACACACACACACACGTGTCCTAAAATAGACAGACTAACAAATGCTTCAGGAAATACCCAACGGATAAATAATAAAGAGACAGATGAGGCTGGGAACTAAAGATCTGTGAAAGCTGGAATGACAAATTATATAAACAAGCGCTTTGAACAGATTTGCAGTCAAGAACACAGATGCCTACCCACACATTTTAATTCATCCATTCTATTACACGCCGCCCCGTCCTCGTTTTGATTGTCTGCGTAGGCACAGAAGCCATGTTTTTGATGCCGCTTCATCGCAACATCACCGACATGAGTTACAGAAGAGATGACACGTTTATCAAACACGCTAATTTGGCGCCGCCGATTGTTTCATTTTGAGAGGAAATTCGTTGTCCATTCCACTGAGACCACTACAGAAGCCTACATTTATTTCAAAACTAGTTAATTCCCGTGAAAGATTCACTGATCTATTTAAATGCCTACTACTACTACTACTACTACTACTACTACTACTGAACTATCATACATTTTTGAATACTATCGTTCTCCATCTTAATTTTTAGTTGTTACTTTTTGTTTTTTTTAATAAAAACTTAACTCATGCCGCCGATCTACGGCTGTGAGTTAACAGAAAAGTACATTGTTTCAAATGGTGGGTAGGACATATTTTTATCAGCGAAATTATTACCTTTAAGTGAAAGAGAACCAAGAAAATCACTTTGTTCATTATATGCGTAGATGGCGACAGTCGTCTAGGTTTGGCTCTTCTGGTCAGGCTGAGGCGTGCACGGACCAAGCACGAAAGAGATGACTGTCGCAGCTATTGGCGAAACTAGAAGTATGTACAGGGTGACTATCATAATTAGAGCTGTTGGAATACATGATAACTGATTTTTAATCACAGCTTATGTAAATAACAGTAATTCAAGAGCTAACGGCTACATCCGAATTGCAAAATGCATTGTAAATCAATATCAGATTGTATAATATTGCGATGTCGCCCAGTTGTAGTGCTGCTATAACACTTGACAGGGTGTGGACGGTGTTTAGGAGTTCCATAAGTAGGGTTCCAGAGCCTTTGGGGGGAGCAGAAATGAGTCGACGAAAGTACGGATAAGCCGTATGTTACACGTGGCAAAAAGGAGCATGGGCAGCCCGAGGAACCGGAAAGGCCTTGTTGCCGAACGGAAATGAGTAGGCGAAGGGAATTCCAGATTGTCTCACGTAGTTAAGGAGGGACAGTGAGTTGTCAGTGTGGAGTTGAAGACGAAACTTGCAGTTGATAGTTGAGGTCAACATGGGTCAGTATAAAGTTGTGAGTATGGGGCAGGTTACACTTAGGGACTAAGGGAGTAGCAAGATAATCTGAAATCCAGTCACCTCAGGAAGTCTCCAAGCACAGTCCTCGAAGAACAGCTTAAGTGAAAAGACGGTTACATCCGAGAATATCAATATTTTTAAAAAATAATCTTTATTCTGATATCGGACATACCAAATTTAACTACCATGTTTCTTATTAGTTTAAACCCAGCCAAACTACACTGAAGTTGGTTTAATGACGCAATTAACTGCTGTCAAAAAAGCCTATTTGAAGTATATTCAATTATATATTCACAATGTTGAATGGAGTTACATTTAAATACAGGAGAAACTTGAAAAGAAAGAAGGGCTGGGGAGGTCTTAGGTCCAAGCGAAAAAAAAACGGTCTGCTTGAGAAATCTACGTGAAGGTAAAGGAAGTGAGACTGCTAAGCCTTGGTGAACGGGTGTATTACGAAGAGGAAAATATAGAAAGAGACTACATTGTCCTGCTCGTGAATGTGGATTCTGGTTCAGGCAAGGGCACAGTTTCTCTTGTAAATGTAGTCTTGTGTTGTTTGTTTTTTGTTTACTTCATTAAAAGGAAAAGGTCTCTGCCACCTTTCCGTTTAACTCTACTTTTGTGTACGTCTCTCTTATTTACATTTTCTTATCTTCCTTTCGTATTCTCTAAACCCCATGGGAACATACGCAAATTTGTTCATCGTCGGCTGTGATGGGGTGGCGTCAATGTTGTCTAAATCACAGAGGATTCTAATTGACACACCACTGAAAGGTTTTTCCAATTTCACTCTTATTTGGTATGAGTGATTCACGATGTTTATGTTTTAACACCACAAGAAACACTTAAATATATGGGGACAATACTTACAGCTAAATTGAAACAGATATTACTATAAAAGTAATCGTTTTTTTTCTGTTTGTATATATGTTACCGTAACCCAGCACACACGGCACATAGTAGGTAGAGTTTTTTTCTTAGCGCTACACCCTCCAAATGCTCTAACCTGAAGAATAAAATAAATCCGGGTGATTTTCAACTGTTATATTACATTTCAAGCGGGGGGTTCAATTTACGATATAACTATAATGCAGAACGAGACCCTTATTTTGTGTTCACCGGGTATGACGTCGAAACAGAACATTGTGACTTCATGAGAGAATGAGAGTTAGGGGATCATTCTCTTTTACGGAGCAAAATTGAGCGAGAACCCTTTTTTTTACTTTTTAGAGGTCAAAAGTGATGAAAGATACTAAATATAGAGTAGTTTCCCTTATTTATTTGCAAATGATTTTAGTATTAATTCGATACAAAGGAAGTGATTTGCCATCAAGTTTAATGGGCGGCGAATAAATGCCAAAAAAGCAAATTCTATGATTCTTGTCCTTGTTTATCCGTGACATATCTGGCACATCTAATCGTATTTTACACATTTATTTACTAGTCTTGGCTTAGTCTGACACAAAGCCAAAATAGTGGGGTATTAAAGTAGCTAACTGGTCTGCGAGAGCAGCTTGCTAACAACCGCGCCATGATAGTCTTTCTAAAAAGATTTAATTACCAATGTTGTAACCTATTTTTATAAAGTATTCTTAATACAACGGTTGCATAATACCAGCCATAGATTATGGCAAGCAAGAAGAGATGATAATAGATGGGGGGAAAGACTAACCGATTGGTGCCATGGGACAACAAATGCAGTAGGAAAAGACCAGACACAAGATGGAGGGACGAGATAGAAAAGTTTGCCAGTAAGACATGGAAGAGGTGTTTTATGCTGACGAAAATCGGATATGGATACGATTGACAGAGAATATGCTTATGGAATACCAATAGTCACGTAAGAGGGCCCGACCTTTCAGACAGTTCTGAAGCCAAAATATCTTACTCTGGGGGAATAGGGATCTTGATCTTAATTAGTTGATGGAACCCCAGAGCGAAAACTGATTGATTGGATGTTTTTCTCTAAAGTGTTCTGATAGGCCGGTGTAATGGTGTGTTTGGATACCTTTTACAGTAAAACGCTTTTTGGGGATCGACACTTAAGTCTCTGCCCTAAGCAGCAGAGAGTTTTGCTACAATGTTATTATGAACAATCTCTCTCTGGGACTTTTAAAAGCCTTAGAATCTTCTAACTTTTAAAGTGCTAAAATATCGTTTATCTCTTAACAAGTTGTTTACTCAGTTTCATCACGTATTTTTATTCGGTATTGTTGTATTTGGTTTGCGGTTATACTAACGTTAAATGCTAACCACCCAAAGTCGAGAATCACCATTTGGAGTATCTTTTTAAAACGATGTTATCTGAGCTTGTCCCGAGAGGTCCTAATTGAAAACTTTTGAAGTGAAACGTGAGAGTGTTCTCCCCTTCACTGACTTTTGAATATCTTTTTCGCGTCGCTTTTTTTCCGAAAAGAAAGTCGTAGGTAAGGAAGAGTAAATAAAGCACAAAGCACAAATATTAAACAACAAGAATGTCTAATAATAAGAGAATAAGTCAGGAAAATTAATCCAAGTAATGGAATACAGATGAAAGAAACATAGGGCAAAATTACATGTAAAATAAAAAACATGAAACAATATTATATCATCACAATTCACTTTCAAAAGAATACAAGGCAATACTAATATATTATTTAGAAACAGATTTAATGTTGATTGATGAAATTGTTTAGAGGCATATCAACCCTTGGTGAGTCATTTAATGCCGAAATCAGTTTAAAATTCCGAAAGTTGGTGGTTTCTTTTTTAAATAGAGTCTTGCGACTTGGTGAAAGGTTCCTTTTTAAAAATAATTTAAATATGGTCTTGCGACTTTGGTGAAAGGTTATTGTTTTAACTAGAGTCTTGCAACGTTGGTGAAAGGTTATCCTTTTAACTAGTCTTGCGACTTTGGTGAAAGAACAGGTGGGGGGGGTCGTATCCTTCTGCAGGGGATGCAGTCGGCGTATTCTAGGCCCCCAGTCAACAGGGCCGGATTTAATGTTGAGAATGTCTGAATAAACATTTCTTTTGCAATAATACAAAGCATATTAAACTGTCTTATAGGATTTACCAAACAACTAACTGGCAACAAACATGAATATCAAATGTATTCAAAGTCTTGCAAAAGGTAAGAACAAATGGGCAATCTTTGCATATGCGCACTTAGGAGAACGGCCATTCTGAAAAATGGCTAGATTTCATTTCTAGGTAGCTGTATAGCTAAAACTGTTACATACGCCCGAAAGACTCATACAAAGGCTCCAAAAGCATATTTATACAACGTGTTAATCAGATAATAATGCAAATAAAAGCCATTAATTTATTGAACAAGAATGAGTTCAATCGTGCAAAGGAACTATTTGAATAATACAAGAGCAATTCCAATGGTGAAAACGCACAACAATTAAAGACACCAAGGCGGATTTATTGTGACTTTCATCGTTGTTCAGTCCCAATAACACAGTGCTTCTTACACAGGTAAATGATTAACCCAAGTATTTTAGGGATGAAGGGAACGAGATGGGGGTGCATGAAGGGTCAATGAAACATATATTTTTCTATTCTTAAAAAAAAAGTAATCTTTGTGGTAAACATGTGCAATAAGAAAACATTATTTCCAAAAATCTAATTCTAAGTTCTAAGACTGTTATTTGCTAACTTAACGTAAACTAAAAAAATATTCTAATAGCTTTTAACTTCTTCTGTGTTAACTTCTTCGTCAAGTTGTCTTTATATTTCTTTAGGATGTTCAAAAAACGTGTGTAATAGTTAGCACGTCTGCCTCACACGCAGAAGGTACTGAGTTCGATTCCCGGTATGGACGAATAGTGTGTAAAACTCTTCATTAGGACAAATCTCTCTGTGCAGCTAATTGTGATTAGGGTAGAGGTATCCCTTCGGTGGTATTGCATCCTGCTAAGGGGGTGGTCTTATAAACTTGTAGGAATAAACACCTGGTCTCGACCAGACTTGAAATTTGCAAGGATCACTAAGCTGACGCTTGAAACAGAAACCGGTTCTTCGTGCTCCATACTCCACTGGGAGTTCTCTCTTAAGAGACGGGTCGCTTTACCTTACCCCAGTGTTATTTATATATGTTTAGGATGTTTCAAAGAACGTGAATAAAATAAACACTTAAGAAATATGTTAAGCTATGCCTTTTGTTCATGATACAAAATGAATGATATATAAAAGTATATACAAGGGAGAATGAGATGGAAATGATAAAAAACAGGAAATTCTGTAACAAGGACCTCAGGGTGAATGGACTGAAATACTTTAAGAAACACTGCAATACCCTATGTTTGAACGCAATCTGTAAGTAAAACATCGTCCACTATCTTCAGAAACTACCCAGTGAATAATTGTTGTCTGCATTGTAGTATGTTGGCTGAGTATTACAATGTACGTACATCACCGAGAGCTGAGAAAATCGAAATTCAGAAATTAATTGATGTGTTAACCTTTGCTCGCATCTGTTGTTCTCCTGACAAAACCAGAAGGAGTTAGATTTATTCGTTGCTACTGGAATCGTGATTAGAAAGTCTGGAAGATAAACGATTTCGAGAGAAACATATGGAAAAAAAAGAAAAGAAAAAGAAACAGCGCTTGTTTGTGCATGTCATTAAAAGCGTTCATGACTGAGGTGGTTGCGTGTTTCCCACGGGCGTTCGAAACCATTCAAGGTCAGAATAGCGAATTCTTTCACGCCTTCATTGAAATACACCGCTTACTACCTTTCATTCATTCCGTGTCGCTCGCAGCCAGGCCATTCAGATGGATTGTGGGAGATAAGGCAGGG
>VCCN01003290.1:3735832-3746230 GCA_006491835.1 Architeuthis dux
GAAAAGGTTGGGAACCAGTGGTTGATATGAAAGAAACCGAGAGTGATAAAGAGAAAACGAAAATTATGTTTGATAATGGAAACATCGTGGCCCAGTGGTAGAGTGCTCTCCTCCGTATTGATAGGTCGTGGGTTCAATCCATGGCTGAATCATACCAAAGACATTCAAAATGATAAGCAATACCTCTCTGCTAAGCATTAAGCATAAAGAGTAGGATTGAAGACCCCTGGAGAGGGATGAACTCCGTCAGGCTATCTTGCAAAAGACCCACCAGTGATGGGTGCCTCAACGATCCGGTACCTGGGATGGAAAAGCCTGTACTCGGTTACGTGACCAAGGACCAAAGCAAAAAAAACGCAAATAATGTTTGTTATAAACTGTAAATAAAAAATGGTTACTAACCTGTGGTAAAGTCAGGCGCAAAGAGATTCTTAAACCCGAGACGCGTGTCAAGGAAACACTGGAAGTACATGTTTTTGAACTTTTATCCCCGAAGAACTGGAGCCCAGCCACTGCGCATGACAGGCTGGATAGTACGAATTCTACCATATTTAAACCCCGGCCAGCGAAGAGAGTAGACATGTCGTTATTTTTTCGACCGTCCTGCTTTAGTGAATCGTCGCCCGGATTGTACCTGGATAAAAGCCACCCCCCCGTGACAGAGAGTCTTTTCGTTACCTTAACTTCTGTCACAAAGTTACCAGACGAGAGACCTAGGAAGGTCATAAATCGCGAGAGACAGCAAACCTTCGCACACTTCAATTATTACGTACGCCAAGTCAACTGACAAAGGTAAGAGAATTTCTTTGCTTCTTGCGTTCTGACCACTTCCAGGGGAAACATTTATTCCTTTCGAAGCATCTGACGTCAGAAGCATCGGAAGAATTACAAAGCATGTTGACGGATCTAAATAGAGAAAGTAAAAACGTAGGCTTAAATATGAACAGAACAGAACAAATACAAAAGTAATGTTCAACGATAAAGTACCCCCAAAGGTCATAAAGATATAGGGAGAAGCTCTATAAGAGGTTGCTGAATACATTTACCCAGGACAATTAGAGAAAGACCATGACATCGAAATAAAACGACGCTTAACGACATGTTGGAAAGCATTCGACATGAATAGAGAAAATTTAAAGAGCACCGTACCAATGTTCTTAAAGCGTAAAGTATACAATGGTTGCATAATACCAGCCATGACTTACGGATGCGAAACATGGAAATTAACAAAACGAGCTGAAAACCAACTTAGAATCGCCGTGGAAAGAGCAATGCTAGGGATAACTCTAAGAGATAGAAAAAGATCAACATGGATCAAAGGGAGGAACAGAGTGAAGGATATTATAAAAATAATTAAGCAGCAAAAATGGAGATGAGCTGGTCACCTAGCAAGAAGAGATGACAATAGATGGGGCCAAAGACTAACCGATTGGTGCCCATGGGACAGTAAACGCAGTAGAAAAAGACCAGACACAAAGATAGAAATATTTGCCAGTAAGACGTGGCAGAGGTTAGCACAATCTAGGTCGTCATGGAAGGAGATGGTAAAGGCCTTTATCCAGCAGTGAACTTATGATGGCTGATGATGATAATAGCACCTCACTTTTACAACACAGGAAAACAATATTTGACTGTCCATGGATGCATAATACTACTGTGGCCGTATTTTCAGTAGTGCCAGAGGCATGAATATACACCGCAGAAAAATGGGATGCCTTCATCAACATCAACCTATATCTGGAATCAAGGCCGGTAAGTCGATTGTCCAGATAAATAACACGGTACAAAACTGAAGCTACCTGGAAATGGGAAGAGAGCAGATTCGATTATATGGTCGAGAGCGAACGATGACAGATGGAATCTGATTGATGATAAATTATTGTCCATTCTGTACGATAGGGTGAAATGTTTCAGTAAAGAAAATTTGCGCCCTCTTAGTAAGATAATGCCCTGCAGAATGCCTGGATCATTGGATGGTGGGGAGCTAGAGGAAGAAAAAAGAATAGAAATTATATGATGTAGTTACTTATTTCCTACCGGTGTCAATGTTCGGTTTTAGAGAGGAGGAGAAAGGAAAGTTAGAGGACAGGAAGAGAAAGGGGAGTAAAAGAAAGGTAATTAATAAGAGGATAGGAAAAGGGGAGGAAAGAAGTTAGGTAATTTACAAAGGAGGTTGGAAAAGTGAGAGAGGAGGGAAGGTAGTTTAATAAGAGGGTAGGAAGGGGGCGGAGAAAGAAACAAAAGGTAATTTAATGAGGATAGAAGGAAAGAGGGGGGAAATGTAGTCAGGTTGTCTACTGAGGGGGTAAGAAAATGTGAGCATATGAAACTAATCCCTGTTTTTACAACATATAGATAAAATCACGGATGGACAACGAAGACTGGAAGGGATAAGAGAGAGAATGAGAAGATACAGGAAAATGGTGAAAGAAGAGCAGAGACATGAGATGAAGGATAAACTTAGTCCACCTAGTTGTTGTTGTTGTTGTTGTTGTAGTAGTAGTAGTAGTAGTAGTAGTAGTAGTAGTAGTAGTAGTATTAGTAGTAGTAGTAGTAGTAGTAGTAGTAGTAGTAGTAGTAGTAGTAGTAGTAATTTAAAAAAACAAGTAATCTTTGGTTTGGTTTGACGTACATAAACATATGGCGGTGTTTAACCACTGCACAAGCATATACTAAGGCTCCAAAAGTTATAAAAGGCGTTTTAATTAAAAGAAAAGTATAGTAAAGCTACATATTCAGCAGAAATTAACGCAATTATGAAATTAAAAGACTGTCTTTTGTTCTGTATTTAAACGTCAGCTTGGCACGCCGGATGCACTGTTTCCGTCGTACCTTGACGAATTCATGGTGTGCAATCTGATAAAGAACAAAAGACAGGCGTCTAATTGCATTATTGCGTTAATTTCCGATAAATATGCTGTTTAATTATACTTTTAAATAAGAAATATATATACTTTTTGGAGCCGTTGTATGAATTTTGGAGTCTTTGCGTGCTGGTTAAACACAGTCATAGGTTCATGTACGTTCACTCAAAGATTACCGAATAGAATTATATATCGCTGAAAATATCTTAACAGAATTAAAATCGCGTAATGGTACGGATGGACTATAAAAGAAGCCTATGGAATGATCCCCCATTCCTTTTTAAATACTATGTTCAAAATTGCAGAAAATGTAATCAAATTTTTATTCAGTGCACTGAATAACTGGAAGGTAGAGTTACTGCAGAAGAATCTCTAGCTGAGGTCAATATAAAAAGAAATATTCCTCAAGGTGACTTACTATCCCCGCTACTCTTTGTAACAGCAATGATACTGTTCAATTGTAAAGGAGGATACTTGTTTAATAATTCATCAGAAAGAAAATTGAATATACAATGTACAGGGATGATCTAAAATTGTTCGCCAAATATAAAACTGAACTGGAAACACTGGTCTAGTCGGGATTTCTTTATCAACGGTATTGGAATCGAATATAGAATCGAGGCTATCATTACCTTTCCCGTTTCCATATGACCGCTGCTTCAGCTGTTGCTGATACCGGAAAGTACCGAGTCCGCCGCTGATGATGATGGCGAATTTAAAGTCGACGAAAGAGACGGGAAGATTCCCCAGAAAGTTGTTCAGTTAATTACTGATATCAGGCAATTTCATGTGGTTCAAGAGACTGTTTTTTGTTTTTGTTTTTTTCATTCAAGCAAAAGCTTGATGAATAAAATTGAACAAAAGAAAAAGTTAGTGTTAGTAGGTAGGTTTAGTGTTAGGGTTAGTAGGTTGGGCTACTGTTAGGGTTAGTAGGTAGGTTTAGTGTTCGCTTTCGGAGGTAGGGTTAGTTTTAGGGTTAGTAAGTAGTGTTAGGGTTTGGAGGTAGGGTTAGTGTTAGGTCTTAGGGTTAGGGTAATAATGTGAAATCCAGTACAGAATATTTCCAAACTGGTTTTCTTTGTGTTTTTTTCTCCACATACACTCTTGAAAGTAAGATATAAATAATTGGTACGAGGTACCATGCACGCTACGAAATGTTGCCTTCGCATGAGCCCAAGAACCTTCCACTTGGTTTGTGTAGGTTGTTGGATCATTTGGATCCACAAAATGCAGGGAATCGTTCACTGTAATTTTCCCGTCTCCATATGGCTGCCGCTTCGGAACACGACACATGTTCTAACAGCACACGCGGTCTAACGACACGTTTGTTTTTATATTCTCGTATGACTTTTTCGGAGAGTATACCTTTTCCCGAGTAAAGCAAATCAGTTGCTTGTCGTATTTTTCAATTTGCATGCCGTATTTTTAATTCTCCTCAAGGGTGATGTAATAACGGGAATCTACTGTATCTTGAAATACTAGAATCAGATTAAATAAAACAGGACGAAATGAAAGATAAAAGAAATACAGGAAGATACGGATTTTTATAAAGAAGAGACTGGACAGCAAAATCTTAACAAATGGCATCAACCCACAGGCCGTATCCATACTATGATATTCTGGTCCCTTCCTAATCTGGACAAGAGACATGAAATAGATATGGATCAGAGAACAGGATGTTTAATAACCATGAAAAAAGCCGTGAAATGAAGTCGATGTTTTTTTAAAAATCCTTTGGGGTCTCCCCGCGTGAGTTCGAATCTCATCCTCGTCGCCACTGTTATTTTCTGGTCGACGTAGTAGAACCGTCAAATGAAGACGTCGACAACTTGTATTCAATAAAGTAGACTGGGCTGAACGATTCCATTCTATAGATTAGGTTAATACACAACAGTTAAGTTTGTTCCGGTTTCAGCCGTAACAAACAAACAAATCGTAACAAAGGATTCATAGTGCTCTCATCAAACCCAGTGAAGAACCTCTCTCTGAGTCGATTCCATTTAGTTTGAGATGTTGAAAGCTGTTAGAAAGAAGGCAAGGGAAAATGAGAATAAAATAAAAAATACAAAAACATTTAAGAAGATAAACGAGAGAAATGAAAGAAAAATAGTTACTGATGTAATATATTTCGCAACGTGTCTTGACCAAGGAGGGTCATGGCTGGCGTTGTCAAAGGACACATCTGACATATTCTGTAAGGTAACATGAGTAAAGGCAGGCACAACACGTCACGGATCCCTTGCACAACTAAGGACACCAGGCGCTGATGTGGATTTGGCAAGGGAACGCATATACAAAAGCGATCAGTAAAGATTCACGCGCAAGTTCTTTTTGCCCTGCTCTTTGAGGGCCCATCATTTCGGTAAGGTTGCAGGGGGGTGCTGCAACCCACACTGTTGGAAGTAGACAGACGATTTGAAATAAGAAAGCTTTGTCCCGTGTTCGAACTCTCTTTCTCTATTCATTTGAAGAAAAAGAATCAGGCTAAATAATATTATGAAAATAAGCTAAAATCAAAGAACGAAAGAATATACAGGTTGTCCCGTAAGAATGACCTTTCTGTACCCGTTGTAAGGGGAGTAACATTGAAACAAAATCCTCAAACCTCAATATGACGTCTCTCAGCTGAGTCAATACAAAGTTACTCCCCTTACAACGGATACAGAAAGGTAATTCTTACGGGACACCATGTACATTGCTTATACAATGATTCTTTCGGACAGAGTGTCCCGTAGAAGGCCGTAGAGGCCGTAGAATTAATCGGGTTAAACGTCGTGTTAACAACACATACAACAAGAAAGAGTTTAATAGTCCGAAAAACTCTTTGAATGTTAATGACTTTTCTCAAAACTATTAGACAATATCGTAAATTCTCCCTCAGTTTTCCGTTCTGAGCTGATATATTACTTGCTCGGAGGATGAACTCACGACTTCCAGTAAATGAAACGACTTTACAAGCGCTTTCACCCTGGAGACTCAATTTCGGAGCCGTCTTTTTCTTCTAATTGAGAGTCTTCCATATGGTGTTAATATCTATTGCAAGCTTATTAATTGGATCGTTGGTGCGCAGCATGTGTGCGACTTCTGTTAATCACCTTGAGGTTACCGATTATGACAGACACCTGAGGGTACACGTGTCGAAACGTTGCGATAAAGATTTTTACTAGATTGTAAGCTGTTCATTTTCGAAAGAAATTTCAGGCGGAGAAAGTGAGAGAATAAAAAAGATACGGAAACGAAGGATGGAAAGAGACGAGCGGCAATAAAATACGTTAAGAAAGGAAGAAGAAGAAGAAGAAGAAGAAGAAGAAGAAGAAGAAGAAGAAGAAGAAGAAGTCTCAATTAGAGACTTAAGGAAAGATAGGAAAGAAATCAGAAAATATTTTAATAAACTATGAAAATGAAAAATATTGAAGAATATTGAAAAAGATTTTCAATTTCAATGTTTTAAACGTTATAAAATATTAAAATTATAAAACTTCAAAATTTAACACTTTTATGAACGTAGTTCCGCCTTGTGTATTAGTGCATGCCTTGTGTGACTTAAAACGAAAGATCACCTTCCTATTTAGATGTTAAGTGATAACATGTGTAGTTTTACTTTTCTACAGGGTGCACCTGCTGCTTCTCAGTCAGTTTCTCTTTGCTCTACTGCTTTTAAATATCTTCTTCCCTGTGACTGACATACACATCAACAAAATTGATGACAGCGGCTTTACAGTAAGATTTGACTAGTTTTTCTTCGTCTTGCTTTTATACAGAGTAGTCTGAAGTTGTCTGAATTTCTTAGATGAAGCACTGCCATTAGTATTAGTTTTTAACTAGTATTTATTCCATCATATTTTCTGGAGTTTACACTTGGTAGTAATAGTCTTAAGGTGTCTGAACTTTAGATGAAGCATTGTTAATTATTATTAATTTCTGACTAGTATTTCTTTCATCTTCTTTCTATTGCTTTTGAACCAAATAGTAATAGTCTTAACTTGTCCGAATTTCCTAGACCAAGCATTGCCATTATTATCAATATTTAACTAGTTTTTTTCTTTCATCCTATTGGTGTTGCTTTTTATCCAACGCTTATGCATTTCAACATTCTACGACCGTAAAGCGGGCAGCATGGATAAGAAACAATAAATTAGCTTCCGACCAAATTTTTAATCAGCCATCATAAGTCCACTGCTGGACAAAGGCCGTTCCCATCTCCTTCCATGACAACCTCTGCTAACCTCTGCCACGTCTTACCGGATAACCTTTCTATCTCATCCCCCCATCTTGTGTCTGGTCCCTTCCTACTGCGTTTACAGTCCCATGGGCACCAATCGGTTATTCCTTTTCATCATCTATTGTCATCTATTCTTGCTAGATGACCAGCCCATATTTTTGCTGCTTGATTATTTGTATAATATCCTTCACTCTAGTCCTCCCTCTGATCCATGTTGATCTTTTTCTATCTCTTAGAGTTATCCCTAGCATTACTCTTTCCATGGCTCTTAGTCATATTGCTACACTCTTCATTAACACATTCACGCTATATTGGTTGTTTACACCCAGTAATATCTTAGATAGAACATTATCATTATTAATTTTTTGTCTAGATCATCTTTCATCTCATGTTTGTAGATTGTATCGCAATGGTGAGGTCATTTTTGCATTCTACGACCGTTAAACCGATTGGGCTTCGAAAGCCAACCATCAGACGTGATATAAATTTAATCATATAGCTACACTCTTCATTATCCGACTTTTGCTCCACGCTATATTGTTTGTTTACACCCAGTAATAGAGGATGTAATAGTCTCAAGTTCTCCCAATTTCTTAGATGGAACATTATCATTATTAATGTCTGTCTAGTTCATCTGTAATCTTATGTTTGTAGCTTTTATCACACAGCTGAGGTCGTTCTCGCATTCTACGACCGTTAAACAAGTAGCATAGATGAGAAATGGAGGATTACATTTCGACAAGATTTAAATGAAGGTCCATTCGAACACATCTTCGTTTCTCAGTATTATAACTTAATAATATTTCTCATATAGCCTGGAGCAGATTTCCCTACCAGTACCCCAACAAAGGCCCCCCAGTGATATTTTCAAAAGGAAAAAAATGATATATTAAATTTATTAAATTCAAATATTTGCTTTGCGTAATTTCTTGGAAACAAATTTCTCCAAAACACAAGTAAATTGTAAGGTGTTAAGAACATCGTTTTCAATAGCCATGAGAGCCCATTTTAAAGAGACACTTTAGAATACTGTGAAAGAGAATGGCGTTTTTTTTATATTTAGAGTTTGACTGTTGTCAGTGACCCATGCGCACCTTTCAAACTATTATCAAAGATGTAATCTGATATCGTGTTCCTCACAATTGGAAAAGAAACAAGTCTGCTTATTCAGTCAATATAAATCGTCACCTGGCGTCTTTTGGCAGCATGCCGGGTTATGGGTGATCAATGAAAAGAATTGGAAAAAGTGGGGAATCAATGAATAAGTTTCATCTCTCGCCTTTTGTTGGGCGGTGATCACTAAAAAAATCTAAAATTTAAAAATCAAATATGCGTGAACACTACCAGACACTATCTTATATTGTAAATTGAACCCTCCACTAAAAACCTATTTGGTGTGGATGGGTGGGTCCAGGTGGGGATTTTCAGAAAATCTTCTAGACATAATAAGGAGTAAATGTTTAAATTTTCAACCCTCCCACTTTATCGGTGCGGTACGCGCGAACATATATAGCCAGCTAGCCAGACCAACTTAAAAAAACTGAAGAAACCTATGTTGATGTTGACTATGTTAATGGTGACAGTTTTGGTTGACGGTTTCTAGTTTTGCTTTTATACACAGATTCATTTGGAGTAGTTTCTTGTTCTTTGATGTTTATATCACAATGTTTCGGCCGCTGTATCCTCCGGCCTTCCTAAGGTGTCTGGGGCATACAGTAATCCTCAGATAATGTCAACCAGAATGCTTTCCTGCTTGCTACTAACTATTTATTGGTTATGACAGTAGAAAGCTTGTTACGGTTATACATTAATTCATTCATACCAGTATCCTGATCGTTAGTTTTCTTTAACAACGTTTCAGCAGCTGTAGCCTCCGGCCTTCTTTCCGTTATTGTTAAGATTATACATTGTTTCATTCATACCAGTTTCCTCATCTTTGTTGTTTCTATCACAACCTTTCGGACTCTATGCTATCCTGTCTTCCTTGATACATGGGAACAGGTCATTCTCATTTTGCTTTCGAGGTAATTTTAGAACTCGCGATTCGATATGCCATTCCACTTTGATGGTTTAAATTCCTGCACTACCCACCCAAAGGATTGAACTCACCAATTCCAGGTAGCTAGATGATATATTACCAGCACTTTCATTCACTAGACCAGTGCTTAGTGCGTTAGAATAAATACATCTTCTGTACCAGAAGACGGAAGCGATTAGATTTCAGTGTCATTCACCGTTAATTCTTTATTACAAAATTCTATTCACCTGAGACTAAATTTCTCTGTGTTGTTTATGAACATGATCAAAAACACAGGGAAATTTAGTCTCAGGTGAATAGAATGTTGTAATAAAGAATTAAGGGTGAATGGCACTGGAATCTAATCGCTTCCGTCTTGTGGTACAGAAGATGTATTTATTCTCTGCTGTGTATAATTTCATACATAATTCATTTTGTATCATGTGCAAAAACCGTGAATTAACTCATTTCTTAAGTGTTTATTATATTCATGTTTTTTGAACATCCAAAGAATATAAGACAACTAGGAGTATCAAAAGAATGAACACAGAAAAAAAATCATTATATTTTTTCTAGTTTACTTGAAGTTAGCAAATAACAGTTTTAAAACTTTAAAAAATAATTGTATTCTTATTGTTTACCTTTTTTAAATATGAGAAATATGAATATCTGAGTAAATCAAGTCGTTCATCCTTCACGTTTCATTCACCCTTCATGTAACCCTACAGTTTCATTCATCTTGAAGACAATTTCATTCGACCTTGGGTGAATCATTCACCGGTTTCAGAAGCTCTTCACTAGACCATGTATCATAGATTGTTTTTAATTTTAGATCTAATGTCTATTCTTACCTAATTGGTAGCTCCCATAAGGTACTGATGTTGATGCTTGGTATTCATATGGGATCATAGGGGCAGGTGGGATGTTTTTCGGAAGGGCGACAAATATGACAGACACATGACGGAAGCTGGATTGTTTAACGGCCAAAACGTTCTGATGAAAACTATAAGGACGAAGAATCCGGTTCGAAAGAATCAGTGTATAATAGTAACAGCACCTCAACTCCGTAATTCTGATGGTCCACCTTTTGGTCCGGAAAGTCAAATTTGTGTGCTCCTTTTTCGAGCAACCACACAAAGTTGACCCCCCGGACCACAATAGTCAGTTCCCCCGGGGACGTGACCCACAAAACTCTACAGTTTCCACTAGTAGTTGTCTGACCCCTACCCGCTCTACTACCAGGAACTACTACTCAACCACCCACCCACACTTCCCAAACTGCTCATATATACACG
>VCCN01003292.1:255153-270136 GCA_006491835.1 Architeuthis dux
CAATGTGTCAAGGCCTGTTTTCAATGTGTCAAGGCCTGTTTTTGATCCCAGCCGAATTGTTCAATTCGAAGGTCAGCTATTGACCTCTATCTTCATTAAGGATATTTTGGTGTGACCTTTCACCTCAGGTTTTCCGACCCCAACACCGTAATCTAAGATTACAGGTCATTGGACCATTAACCTTACCCCTCGATCAAAACCATATTAACGGAAACAAATGATGAATAACCCTCGACCGTGAGTCATTAATCATAAATCTTAGCATTCAACTTCTACCGAGGGACAACTCTTTCTTCCTATAAATAAGCGGCGATTTCTTTCATTTTCACTTATTCGAAATTGATGGCCAAAGTCGCCAGGTTTGATCTGCTCTCTTAGACTACGAGTCTCATTTCCTTGAAATACCGAGAAAGAAGGAATGTTATTAAGCTGTCTTCGAATTCATTCATTATTTCCCCGTAGAATTCATTACGCTGCTTCCTTTTTAGCATTGTGATATGATGGATGTTTAGGAAAGGCTGATTTGGGTGTAGAAATCATTTCATGTCAGTTATTAATTTGAAGATTGAACATAACATTTCAGAAAATCAACACTCTGGAATATAAGCTGAGTCAGTTATTTTGACATGACGTCGTCGTAAGAGATATGTATACACCGTTTATGCACTTGGTCTGCTGTCATCGAAACCTGAATTTCTTTCATCTTCAACATATCAATCGTTGTTTTCAGGTCTTAAAAGTGAAATTCTTATCAGTGGTGACGAAAATGATTTTAAAACGATATTACACATTACGCCCCGCATAGCATGTCATACCAAACCATGCTAATGAATTGCATTAAAACAACGGGGATTATCGCTCGCTAATATGCATTGTGTATATCAATGCTGCATTCATATCGGCAAACGTATTGGGAATTTCCGACTGTCTTGAGTAAAAGTCGAACTGATGGTTTGGGGCCATTTTTTAGTAAAAGAAACTCGTCTTATATTGAAGAATATATGGTATGTGGATTTCACCAGAGAACGAAAGTGACAGTTGTGCCAATCGTTGTTGGAGCACTGGGAACGAAACGAAAGAAGCTAACAAAAGTCTGAAGGAACTGGAAATCTGAGGAAGAATCGAGGCCATCAATGCAACGGCACTTCATGAACCCGCTAAAGATTCTATACCTGACACATTCTTGGCACACGTTAACAAAATATTTTGATCAACAAATATATACCTGACACTTTCCTGCCACAGGTTAACGAGGTATTCCCAGGCACCAAACGTTACAATTGAGGTAGAAAGTACCAATTTGATACGAACGTACCAAAAGTGGCGGCCTTGCTCCTGACTAAACATCTTCACAACGCATGTTCCCGGCTTTCATGGACGTCATGTTAAACATGTCAGCCAAGGAAACCTTTTATGATTAAGCGGAGAACAAACCTGAATGATTGTTGCTTTTTTATTACAAGTCAATACACTATTCATTATTATTACTATTATTTTATTATTACTTTTACTCCATCCGTTATTGTTACTTTTGATCTACACACACTGGGTCGGTACACTCTTCACACTCTTCAATATTAGTGATATTTGATTACTAATTTTACTCCATCTTTTTATGTTTACTTTTTAATACAACCCACTGGCGTCGACAACAACAACAATCTTCACCAAATGTAGGGGAGTAAACTCTTCACTGTTTGTCTATCCCGTCACGTTAAACCAAACCGATATATACAATTAACATTTCCTTACCGAGATTTGAAATCACGCCCAAGTGATGAGTAGGCAGCTTTCTAAAAATATATATTTTATAATTTCTTATTTATTATATTTGTAGTAATCATCTTCAGTCGGAATAGAAGTAGGAGTGGAGTTTGACCCTGCAACAACCAGGTTTGTATGCATTGTATGAGTTTGTGTGTGTGTATTTGCGTGTGTGCGCGCGTAGACTCGTGTTTCTAGATTATAGTGTTGTAAATATGGAACCTAACCAAAAGTTTTGACCCTCAAACTGAGAACCATGCAATGTGCACAGGAAAGAATCATGCTCAACATTGCATGGAGAGATCACAAGACAGCACAGTATATATTAGAAAAAAAAGTTAGAAAACATGATAGAGAGGTCTGGCGAATCTTACAAGAATGCCAGACAAACGCAGGACATCACGGCTCACAACGTGGATTCCCAGAGATCATATGCAAAACTGTGGCCGGCAAATAATAAGATGGCGTGACGAACTAGACAAGTTCAGAAAGTATTGGCGATTCCCATGATAGAAAGGTCTGGCGAATCTTAGCGAAAGTCTATGTCCAACGACGGACGCTAAAAGGGTGCTGCTGCTGCTGATGATGATGATGGTTATAAGCCATTTCTGTGACGATACTCTTTCATTCCCTTCATACATATTTTCTGAAAAAGAAGCCCCGAGCATTTACATTCTCTATACCAATAATTGAGCTAATTTCTTGTGTTGCTTATGCTGTTACTTCAACGTAACGGCCAATACACTCTACAGCCTTCTTAAGATGTGCAATCCGTATTGAAGATACCTTGTGTATGTTTTTAGATGAGCTATCATTCCAAGAGTTATTTGGTAGAGTTAACTCATTGTTCTGATTCTGTGGACGGTATTCTATAGCTGTCCTACGCTACGGAGGCGCCCCACCAAAACCAAACCACCACTCGAGAAAATATGACCAGGAATTATGTAACCGTCTCTGCTTGGGCTCCACATATCACATTACAACTTACTCGGCCCTGGTTTGCAATATGTGGAATAGACTTAACGGCAACAAGCACCCGAAGAGGTTTCACTCACTCCATCCCACTCTATTTTACCCATAGCTAGCGGGAGAGAAGGATCCATGCATTTCCCAATGACATTATTGCAAAGTGAACACAAACTGTCTCAGCTGGAGTTCGAACTCGGCTCTCAGAGTCTATTCTCCGTACAGTTATCCGCTAGGCCATGTGATAGAGAGAAAGAGAATCAGCGAGATAAAAGAAAGCGTAATTATTGTGTAAGAGAGAGGTAGAGCAGGGCCATCTGATGAATATTTGAGGCCCCCGGGGAAAGCAATGTACTGGGGGTCCTAAGTTTGTATTTTTCAAATTGAATTTCGGGTCCCCCATTATATTTTTATTTTTTCAAATTGAATATCATAAATTCTAAAATCGTGGGCCCCCAAGAAACTGTCCAGTGTTCCCATGCGATGAGACGGCCCTGAGAGAGAGAGAGAGAGAGAGAGAGAGAGAGAGAGAGTAAAAGTGAACAGAATCAACCAATTAGTACATTGAATTTTAAGAGACGAGCTAAAAGGCGAGATAATGCGACCAGCGATGACGTAGGCGTCACGTGACACCTAAACAAACTTCCATTAAACAAGAACACGAGAATGTCTGGGAGCAAACATCATGGCTTCCTTCTTATGCGCACGCGCTGCAATGTCTGTCATATGAGCCAATTCTTTTGCTGTGTAGTGATGTAATTATTATGGTTTTGCGATTTGAAAAATGATTGGACGAGAGCTGTTTTTTAGGGGCGGTTGTATTTTTTCTTGTTCCTTTTTATTTTTATCCACTCTTAGGCGTTCAAACTTTTGAATACTTTAAACTGAATAAAAGACAGAAATATTATCAGCATTCAAGAAATTTACCCCATGAAATATTTTAGCGAGTAAACGATGCACATATGAGTGCTTATAGCTCGCCTCTGGACTTTTGTTTAAAGTTGTTTTCTTGGTCGGTTTTTACATTTGTTTTGTGTCGTGTACTTGTTATATTTGTTGTAGAAGTTGTTAACTGTATTTGTTTCCAATATATTTGGGTCATAATCCACTAGGATATTCCAATTATTGATAGTTCTTTGTGAGAAGAAGTAATTTCTCGTGTTCTTTCTACACTGCCTTTTGTATATTTTGCTATTGGTTTTCTATTCATTTTAAAAAGATCTATTGGCTGGGATATTTTCTATATACACATTTGTATTATTGTATTTGTTGTTTTATCGTGACTGAGATTATTAGTTTTTTACAGAAATACTATTTTTCTTAATGTCTATTATGCTAATTTGTGTTTGACACTCTCACTACTAATGGTGCTATAAATCTATTTAGTGTGTATCTGGGAGTGTGATTACTTACTCAGTTAAGTGTATTCCTTCGTATTGAGACTAGTGACTTTCCTGTAATGTAAAGCGTACAGGTAGGAATAGTCAAGCAAACCATTACAATTTAGACTACAAAAAAGGCACAAGTCTCAATACAAAGGAATTCCCTTAACTAACTAGTTAATCCTACTCTCATCTACGCACTAACTATATTTATAGTAGAAGCAGCATAAATACTGGTAGTGGTAAACATATATTAACATAACAATATCAATATTGATAACATAATATTCACTGTTATTGAAATACTTTCCTACTGACAAGAATAACACTAAGAAACATAGTTATTGCTATTTCTATTGTCAAATTCCAGTCCGAGTCTAGAGTTGACTTTGTTTTTCTACCGTAACAAGAACAAGAACAATCCTCGCCAAATTTAGGGGAGTAAACTGTTCACTTTTGCTTGTCTGGTCATGTTAAACCAAATCGATATATAGAATTAACATTTCCCTACCGTGATTTGAAATGACCAACTGACTGATAGACGACCCTCTTACCGACTGAGCTAAATTGACAAGTCTTACATATCTACGAAAATGTATGTTAGGAATACACAAGGGCGTATTTCATTCTAATAAATAAACACATGTATAAAATTAACAGTTCACTCCCGTGATTGGAACTCATGACCAAGTGATTGGTAGTCGGTTCTCTTACCGGCTGAGCCAAACTGACAAGTCTTACGTATCTAGAAATGTATTTATAATATATACAATGCAAAAGTTGCAGTAATCATCTTCAGTCGGAATAGAAGTAGTAGAGGAATTTGACCCTGCAGTAGCCAGGCTTGTTAGTCAAACTATTACTGTTGCCTAAGATCTCTGGATTTCCTAGATGAAGCATCTTTTCATGATAAGAAAAGACATAAAACTGAAAAGAAAGTTAAGAATAATGACAGAATGAATCCGGACAAGTTCTAGCCTATTACGACTGCTATTACTACACAGAGATTAGATGGAAGAAAAGAAACTCTGAAAACCTTCCCCATAAAAATCAATGGTAATGCGCTAGACATGGTAATTGGAATTTAAATTTGAAATTGGAGACCATGCAGCGAAGAAATTACCAGAATGATACGTGACATGTGAGATTTAAGTTATAAGGATAGACTAGAAAAGTTAGGCATGACTACTTTGTTTGAGAGAAAGATAAGAGGAGACTTAACAGAAACTTTCATGATATTAAATGGTTTTACAAATTATAGAAGTCTAATATTTAATAAGTCAGAAAGGATGGGAAATGTACTTGCTAGGTCCAAAAAACAAAAAGAAAGTCACACAAACAAATTGATTTTTTCTCTCAGGATAGAGAACTGGAATATTTTACCAACTTATGTAATAAACAGTAAAAGTATGAATAATTTTAAGAATAACTTGGACAGATCTAGATCATCTGGATAGAAAATCAATTAATAAGGCAATTTTGGAAGATATCATCTGAAATATATATAGAAGAATTTAGGGAAGAACACAAATTGTACTTGATAACTGTTTCTCTGTATCGATAAGCTTGTAAGTTTATTAAGTTTCATATATGTTTATCGTTTGACCTAATGTGTATTTTAATGTTGAATATGTAATTTTAATGTGTGTTGTATATTGAGATGCCCATAGAGGCATTTTTATCCAACAAATTAATGTGTTGTTCCTTCCCTTTACAGACTAGAATCAAAATTAGAGAAATTAGAAATTTGACCGCGTCACGGTCGAATTATATTCAAAAGTATACGATATGTGTATCCATATACATTGTTGTCAAAGTCTGGAGTTGACTTCGTTTTTCTACCGTAATAAGAACAACAAGAACAAACCTCACCAAATTTAAGGGAGTAACAATTAACATCCCCTTACCGTAATTTGAAACCACGACCAACTAAGTAGGCTGGTCTTTTATCAACTGAGCTAAATTGACAAGTCTTACATATCTACGAAATTTATCTCACAGATAAGCAACGGCTTATTTCATTCTAATAATTTTATAATGTTCTATCTATTATATATACAATACAAAAGTTGCAGTAATCATCTTCAGTCGGAATAGAAGTAGGAGTGGAGTTTGACCCTGCAGCAGCCAAGCTTGTGTGTGTGTAACACTTTTCAATATTTATACAAAAAGGTTGACGATAGACAACAATTCTATGTATTGGACACTTCCAATTTCGTTGTATCTTTAATTATTTTACCTTTAGTTTAGTTTAATATTCAGGAAGTGTTGAACATAAACAAGGAAATGCAGAGCAACAGAATATCTTTTGATATGTTATAAGTAAAATGCAATTGCAAAATTACTTAAATATCGCCGTCTCTTTTTACAGCCAGGGTAAGCTAGAATAAATAATAATAATAGTTAGGACATCAGCTCAGAATTCCTATTCCTAGAGTTTTAAAAGGCAAGTGACGTACTAAAAAATAGTCATGATTTTATTTCGTTCCTTCTTCCGCTTTTCATCTAAGGCATTTTTGTCGTAACATAAAGTTTCCGCTTCTTCCTTTATGTTGTTAACTTAATTCTGGAATTTTCTTAACATTCCACTCTCTTTCTTTCTTTCTTGCACTCAATTTTGTGTTCTCAAAACGCAAATAAAAAGCGACTTTGATAGCTGTTTTCTCTTGCATTATTCAGCAAAAGTGATTCTGGATTTCGTTCTTGTTTTTCCCCTCATTCTGAAAGATGCAGAACGTCACAGAATAAGATTTGTAAAGACGTCATCTTCCCTTGTGCACTTTTATAATTTCTCTCGTGTTCTCCGACTCACGCATACACACAGCGACGAAAACACATAGACGCCATCTTGATATTTCAACGCCATTTTGATATTATATAAGCTTAATTGCGTACGGTAAAAGTCCAAATTATGAGGAGAAAATGAAGAGAAGAAGATCATGTTGCATCAGTCTTCCAAGTATAAAGTCCAAATTATGAGGAGAAAATGAAGAGAAGAAGATCATGTTGCATCAGTCTTCCAAGTATAAAGGGTTTGCCTTAAAAATCAGCATTCAAAGCACTGGCTTTTAATTGGGCTCGAAACATTTTACTTCAACTACAAGATCTGCTAGTCAGCCAGTATTTCCAAGGTCAGAAACGGCATTTGTGTTACTCAATCTCATAGTTGATACTTTACTTCAGTGGTTCTTAACCCCCTTCCCCACCTCGACATCTCAAAAATATCTGATGTCCCCCTGACTATAAAAAAATATTTTAATTAAATCTCACGTGGAAAATTCTTTGTTAAAGAATACTGATATATGAACGTTAGGGCACTTAGACAACATTTTGTAATTTCATTATCATTTACCATTTATTACCAACACAATTACCTCATCGCTTTTATACCTCTCAAAGTTTATGAGTTAAGCAATACTTACAATGGAATATGTAGTGAAATTAGTAATTAGTAGTTTTATGTAATTAGGAATTAATAGTATTGTATAGTTAGGAATTAATCAGTTAAGCCTTAACACAACTCAGCTTTGAGCCACAGAACGCTTTTCCCTCTTCACACTTAACTTTTAAATTCCTAAAATTGATTGAATGTCATTATCAAGGGAAATAACTCCTGATTAAAATTATTCCCTTTGATAATTTCGTGACTTTTTACATTTTTTACACAGAAAAGTTCAATTATTTTTCATGCAATCATTGAAGAGTTCAACTGTTAATTACAATCTACCCATGAATTTAAGAGTTAAATTACAATCCCCCCTCCCAATATATTTGAATTTCCCCCCTTGTGAGGCGTTCGGCCCCCGTTCAGAACCACGGCTCTACTTCTACGAGCAGCGTTTCACCTCAAGCTGATCGCACACGCCCTGTGAATGGGAAAATCCGTTGCCATTGCCTGTGTATGCGTGGATGTATCTAAAGTCCATCCCACTGAGTTTCCAGCTAGTCGTTCACTCATCAAAGGTTTCAATAAAATCCATTGCCATCAGATGAACCATCGAAATGGCATGGAACGCATTTATATGATGTCAAAGCTATGAAGATATCGTAAGAAGCGATGCAAGTTCATAGAGTATTCTCTGTTTTGTACAACCTGGAGGCAGACCCAATTAATCTCTGGCTTTGAGGTGGCTTCCATGTGAGACAGTGCGCGTATCGAGATACATATCAAATGATCCTCTTCATTCTCGTTCGGTATCGTTATTAACTACTTTCTTGATATTAGAAGCCGTCAACCAAAACTGTCAACATAGGTTTCTTCAGTTTTTAAGCTCGTCTGTCTGTCTGGCTGGCTATGTATCACGCGTACAGGCCGCACCAATGGAGCTAGAATGCTGAAAATTTAAACATTTACTCCTTCTTATGCCCAGAAAACATGGTTTATTTTGTTTTTTGAAAATTCCCCCTAAATAAGTTTTTAATGTTTGGTTCAATTTGCAATGTAAGTTGATGCTGAATTGGTCCCTTAATTTGTGTCCGGTAGCATTCACGGCTGTATTTTGAAAATTCGAACTTTTTGGTGATCAATCCCCAAGAAAAGGCCAGAAAAGTAACTCCATTCATTGATCACCCCTTTTCCCAATTTTCTAATTGATCACCCCCAACACGGCATGCTCTTTCCTGTCTTTTATCCCCTGATTTTATTATTTCTTCCCATTATACATGTTTTCTTTCTTTTCTTCTCTTTTAGAAATCCCTCTTTTCTTCTTATTCTTCTTTCTTCTATTATGAACATGTATCTTGTTTTCTCGACTCGTTTCCCCCGTCTTCATCATCACTCACACACAGTGAGGGCAAAAAGTACATTTCAAACAAGTTCATTTTAACATCCTTATACAGTTTCAACATTGACAGAATTTAGCCCGAAGATTAAATAATATAAAAATCAAAAAAATATTGAAACAATATTGAACATTGAAAATTCATATACAAAACACAAAAATCTTTGGTTCTAATTCTGGCGATATCATCACTATTTAACCCTCCTGTTTCCATGATCACCAATTGTTGCCGTAAAAGACAGAAATGCATTTACCATTCAAAGTAGACGGTCACTTTGCTGATAAAACTTGAAAGACCTTTCCAAGATCTTTCAGGTTTAGTGTTCTTATAAGAGTCGGGGCGGGGGGGGGGATAACCTTATCACATCGCAGTTAAGTAGTTCATATCACTTGGAATAGACAACAAACATTCGCTGAACAGTTGAAATCACTTCGATTAAATCACCGCTATTTTGATTGTGATCGGCAGCTCGATGTTGTTTCTCTAGCTGACAATGTTTATATCATGTGGATGTCACGTGTTATTGTTTAACCAAATCGCGTTGGATACACCGGTTCTCGTAAGATCACCTGAGTTAAGCAACGTCGAGCCTGGCCATTACCCAGATGGGTGACCGTCTTATGTAGAATGAACTGCTTTAACTGAATCTCACCTTAGTTTCTTGGAGACCGTTTTTGAGAAAAAGTAACTTTTTAGGGGAAGCGAGTGGTTTGGCTCTAAAGTGGGCGATCGATCTACAATGAACGTATAATGTAAAACTGGAGCCTGATTTCTATCCGTCTCTGCGACATCCGATGTCCAATTTTCTCCTAAGATTTAACGTGGCCGTCTTAGCCTATGTTAACAATCCTGCCAAGCTAGAATCGATCCCTTTCTCAAGCACACGCTGCTCTATGGAGGACACTTGAATTATACACCTGGTGAGGGCTGAAGAATGGATCTGCCAAAAACGTTGTGTTGACAACATTAATGATGGTAAGAAGAGATTATATTTACCGGACAGAAATGTGAATACATTGTTGAACCGGTAAACGTGTCTCACTTCGCCAGTCTTTGCATATCGGGCCGTCTTATGACATGGGCGCACTGGGCAGTTGCTGGGGTGGGTGGGCTGCGAATTTAGGGTCTCCGAAATTCAATTTGAAAAATAAAAATTAAATAGCAGACATAGAAAGCCTTTTCTAAACCTGTGTTTGTAGGACTAATATTTCTTCTTTGGTTCTATTAATCAAACATGTGAACTCTACTTCCTGACTTTTCCGCTTTATTATCTCTTGTCCTTTACTCTTGTGGGTTAAATGTATTCGTTTTTTTCCTCTTACATTAAATAATCCTGTAAAAAGGTTTCGAGCGAAATTACACTTAGTATCTGTGTCTGTCTGTACCTTTCATTTCTTTATTGACATTGTTGTCAGAGTTTATGTGGATCAGTCTATCCTTTTCAATTAGCCAATGGCCGATCTGGCAGTTTTCAGTTAAAAGAAACTTTCTAGAAAATATCCTGATTTTGTAAGAAGATACGTTTTTCTTTTAAGTAGTTTCCACTCAATTTTGATTATCTTGTTCGGGGAGGTGTGTTGTTTGGACGGATCTACGATGGAGCTCTGCACAACATCAAAGACGATAAATTTGACTCCTACTTTCCATCAGGCGAGAAGGATTGAAAAGATATAAACAGATGAAAGAACACTTTCTTCCTAGAGCATAGAAAAGTAGCATAACTCTTAACACCCGCACTCGAATTCGGTTTTTATCTGTTCTTGGATCAAGAAATAATTACATTGATGATGATGATGATGATGATGATGATGATGATGCTGCTGCTGCTGCTGCTGCTGCCTCTGAATAGTAGGTTTCAAATTGTATTCTTCCGCCTCTTAACAAAGCTGACTTTGGTACAAAACAATACCTTTATTTGAGGCAGGAAATAACTGCCAATGGCTTGCGTGGTTGCAGCAGGTACCAATGTTTGTATGCACACACACACAGAATTATAGTCATGTAGTAAATAGAAACCCCCTCAAAACCCCTTAAAATGTTATGAATCAACCCGGATTTATTTTGCACACTCTAATCCTGCACATTTAGGGGTGCCCTGAATCATTACATCTAACTGCAAATCACCGTTTGGGAGGGGAAGAAGAACATAGTCACAAACTTTCACAAATATAGGTACAGATAAATATAACAAATCGTGTAATCCCGTCTCTAATATTTAATTTATTCCTAATAAATCTATGCGTATTTAGGCATATACGTTTTTAGTCACTTCTGCCCTACCGTACCTGGTTTCGTCACTGGTTGATTCAGCTGGCGACGATTAACGAAAGTCTGATCAGAGTCCGTCGGTGGACGGTGAAAGCTGCATGTCTATTTGAATTACCTACGATCTTGCGTGGAATCGGTATGCCGCTTTGTAAATAGTGGTAATGAGCGAGGAGTTTGGGTGAACGGACAAAGCTGCACGTCTACTTCATTAATAATTTGTTCTGGAGTCTTAGTATATGATTATTTAATTTGATAAATAGGCTTTAAATGAGCATCTATACATAACATCCATAATACGTATATAGAATTTAGCCTAGTTTAGACATTTTTAAAGACAGTTTTAGCGATAAATAACAAACCATACTCGGCAACACCCACTTGTCGGTAAATTAGAGGTCTGCAAAGCCCCACAATAAAAACTATTAGGTACGGCCATGAGTTTACGTGGCAACCGACACCCTGTCTCCGTCTCTGTGGATTCACTCCATTTCATGGTCGCTCGTTTCCTCGCTAATCGATCGAGATAAACACAAGACGTGGATTAACGCTGCATTTGAGGTAACTTCGTTATAGGAGATAATCTCTAAGTCGTTATCCAGCAAGGTGTTAGCGCGATTGCGTTAATAAGGAAAAGTGTCAAGGAACGGCGGAGGTGAGGCGGGTGGGTGTCGTTTCATGGCATCGAGTGCAGAAGAGCGTATTTCCCCCCCACGTGTTAGTCGAGGAGAGTGAACAGGTAAGGGAGATAAGCACGTGTGTATGTGGCATGTGTGTGCATGAGAGTATGTGTCTAAGTATATGTGGCATGTGTGCGTAACTGAATGCCGCATGTGTGTATGTAGTATGTACGTTTGTATGTGTGTGCGTATTTGGTATTTGTATATTTGGTATTTGTGTATGTGTATGTAGCATATGTCTGTAAGTGTATCTGTGTGCATATGTGGGCTGTGTGCACGTTTGGATGTCAGAATGTGGCCATGTCTGTATGTAGTATTTATGTATGTATGTGAAGCGAATGTGGCATGTGTGTATGTAGTACGTGTGTATGTGTATATATGGATGTGTATGTGTTTGCGACGTGTATGTGTATGTGTGTAATTTGCATTTTCGATTAAACGTAGTCCGATAAAAAATCGTGGCACCATTTAAAATACACACACACATGCGCGCGAGCACACACACACACACACATTCACATACGCGCACACGCACATACACAGACACACACATGTTTATGTCTGAAAAAGAAAAGAAAAATTGAGAAAAGCGTGTTACGTCTCAAACATATTTATTATCATAAAGATATGAACAGACTGAGATAAATAGATAGATTGATAGATAGATAGATAGATAGATAGATAGATAGATAGATAGATAGATAGAAGTGAACAGGGTGACAGACAGCACGCAAAGACGAGGAAGCAGACCAGGCCTTTTTAACCCCTAGAGGATTTTCTATTTTTCTAAGTTGTTTCGATTTGGAACTAATTTTGATTTCTGCCTATGCAAAAAATATTTCTTTCTTTACGTGAATTTAATATCGAAAAAGAAAATTGCAGAAAAAGCCCCCTGGGGATTATCCTGAGTCATATCATGTGCGAATCCATTCAATGCGAAAACATTTGTAATCTGACGCCTGATACGTCTTTCCAATTCGCAACAACCAATTTGTGTGGCAATTTTGTTTCTCTCTTCCCAAACACAATCTAAACTTTTTCATCAAAATAGAGATTGAAAGATCTAAGATGGTCTTCTTCTCTTGCTAACTAGATAGATAGATAGATAGATAGATAGATAGACAGGTTAGTTATTCAATAGAAACCGTCACGTGAACAACTCTTATGGCAGCATGCCGTGTTGGGGGTGATCAATTAAAAAAACTGTGGGTGAATTTTCAAAAACAAAAAAAAAGTTTTCTCTACACATAATAAGGAGTACATGTTAAAATTGTCAGCCCTCTAGCTCCACGCCGGTGTGCGTGATACATACATAACCAGCCAGTCGGACCGACTTGAAAACTGAAGAAACCTATGTTGACAGTATTGGTGACAGTTTTGGTTGACGGTTTCTAATATGATCTGACTGAAATAAATGAGGGAGAGGAATACAGATACAGATAGATTTGAATAGAATAAAATAAACAAGCCGGCAAACGGATAGATAGATAGATAGATAGATAGATAGATATGAGCAGATTGAGATAGATAGATAGATAGATAGATAGATAGATAGATAGATAGATAGATAGATATGAACAGACTGAGATAGATAGATAAATAGATAGATAGATAGATAGATAGATAGATATGAACAGACTTAGATAGATGGATAGGTAGATAGATAGATATGAACAGACTTAGATAGATAGATAGATAGATAGATAGATAGATAGAAGTGAACAGACTGAGATATCGTGAGAGAAAGAGAGATAATTAGATATGAATGAATAATCCAGAACGATATACAGATATATAGAGCGAGAGAGAGAAAGAAGTTATATATGATCAGATTGTAGATTTAAACCATCTATGCTTACCCATATTTATAGAGAAAATATATTTGTATTTTTAAGTATATATTACATCGGAACAAAAGATTATTTTGCTATCAAGTTTATTTAATCATTCAACACAAATAAGTCTTCCGTCTCTCAGTGCTTTTGCACTTACCGGAAATGTCATGACGACCTTTTCCACTATCAATCGGCCATTTTGAAAACAAAGAATTCTCCTTTTACTCGGTGTTTGTTTCTTTCTTTTGTTTTTGATTCATCAATTTTTATGATTGTGATTTTTTGTTGTCACCGGAAAATAATCATTGGTTAATGTGTATTTTTCGAATGCACAACAGAATCGGATTCTGCAAACCTTACTTTAAGGGGAAATACAAGCCGAGTGATTATTGGCATCCTGTTAGGAACCGTCAACCAAAACTGTCACCAAAACTGTCAATATAGGTTTCTTCAGTTTCAAGTTGGTCTAGCTAGATGGTTCGCTGGCTATGTATGGATTGTGTGTACAGACAGACCGCACCAATGAAGCTAGAGGGTTGAAAATCTAAACATTTACTCCTTATTATGTCTATAGAAAATTACCCCCCAAAATAAGTTTTTAGTGGGGGTTCAATTTACAATGTAAGTTTATGCCAAATTAGACCATTAGTTTGTTTCCGGCAGCATTCAGAATTTTATAATGATCACCACCCAACAAAAGGCGAAAGCAGTAACTTATTCATTGATCATCCCTTTTTCCAATGTTTTAATTAATCGCCCCCAACACGGCATGCAGCCAAAATAGGTTGGTCACGTGTCGGTTTCTATTGAGAGACTAACCATACGTGTTCAGATCCATTTCCCTGTCTCTTTTCCCTTGTCTTTTCTGTGTCTTTTTAAAACTTTGTTCCATGCAAGAAAAGGGACTTTCGAATACAAACAATACAACGGGTTTTCTTTTCTTTCCTTTTTTAATTTGATTACAAAAAACGAAATAAATGCCGGCCAGAAACGAACCAAAGATTTGAGTATAAATATTTGAAGGGAAACGAAAACATAAAAGTGACAAATCGAATAATTGTGATTGCAAAGCGAAACTCTCTAAATCCACGTCCAGGTAACGCAGGTTAATTTTGAGCTGGGAATAAAAGAAATGAAGACAGATTAAAATATATAGTAAAAAGATAAAGAATGAAAGAAAGAAAAAAAGAAGGAAAGACGGGGCATTTATCGAAAGGAAAGAAAGAAAGAAAGAACGAAAAGAAGAACAAAAAGAAAGTGACATTTATTGAACTAAATATAAATCAGTAACATATAGGGTGGGGGGGGG
>VCCN01003292.1:282871-297507 GCA_006491835.1 Architeuthis dux
TTTTGTGTCTGGTCTTTTCTTACTGCGTTTACTGTCCCATGGTAATCGGTCGGTTATTCTATTGCTTCATCTGTTGTCATCTCTTCTTGCTAAGTGTCCAGTCCATCTCCATTATTTGTATACTATCCTTCACTATAGTCCTCCCTCTGATCCATGTTGATATTTTTCTATCTCTTGGTGGGGGGGGGTCTCTGTGGGTAGTGCAGCCCAATAGGCCTAATCGTTATTTGCACGCCTCACATTCATCAGTACTTTGTTCGGTTCGATTAAGAATTGATTGTCTACTGAAGTGCGATTATGGTTCGTAGGGGGGACAGACTAATGGGGTGTGGAAAGTGGATAATGGGGAGTGAAATAGACGGACAAGCCTGGCTGCTGCAGGATCAAAGAGAGCCGCCTACCGATCACTTGGTCGTGATTTCAAATCACGGTAGGGAAATGCTAATTTTATATATCAGTTTGGTTTAACGTGACGGGAAAGACAGACAGTGACGAGTTTATTTCCATAAATTAGGTGAGGATTGTTCTTGTTCTTGTTGTTACGGTGGAAACAAAAAACAACTCCAGCCTCCAACTTTGACTGGAGTTTGACAAAAAGAAGAACGACAAATAGAAAATTGCTTGCCAAATTCCATCTAGGCTGCGCGACCGGTTCTCCAGATATCCAAAATGGCGGGATCCTTTCCGGATAGACCTCGTACACCATTGGTCTTCGATTTATTTATATTCTATTTATATACTAGTTAATCCCCGTGAAGAAATTCACGGATATACAAGTTCCCCCGCTATCCGAAAGTAGAGCATTCCTTTAAAAGCCTTTCGTAAGTCAAAGTGAAGAAGCAATTACCATTAATATGTATATGGAAAATTCTTTAGCATTCCCAGACCCAAAACATGGTGGGGATGACACGTCGAGCTGAGTAACCGGATGTTGTGGTGGTACGAGGTACATGAGACTTGGGTGTAGAAGAGAGGGGCGGTGGGTGCCGCCCCTTGTTTCGCTGTAAAACAAAAGCTGAACGCTATTTTCGCCTTTCGCCTTTTTTTCGTAAAAGCGAAAAAGCAGCGTAAAGTGAACTTTCGAAAAGCGAGGGATGCCTGTATTTGAATTTCATTAGATGATTTCTTTTCATGAAAGAAACTAAGAAAAAACTCGTTATAGTGGAAGAGTCTATTGTTTCAAATGGTAACTACGAGGTATTTTTATCAGCAACATTGTTACCTGGATGTGGAATAGTCCATGGTTACGGGCAGAGAACCAAACAAAATCACACTGTTCATTATAAGAGTAGTATCATTGATGTCATTGTTTTAACCCTGTTAGTATTGTCGATAATACGACTATTTTCATTGTGTCATCACATTACTATTAAACATTAATTTATTCGTACTGGTGTCGATTTGGTAACTTTCTAGGAATTTCGAAATAAACCCTTTATTGAATCGAAGCCATAGGATATATCCATAGTCCTTAGTCCCGTAACCCGGTACAGAGTTTTCGGGTCCATGTACCGGGTCATTGCGGCAACCATCACGGTTGTGTCTTGGGCGAGATAGACTGGCGTAAGCACATCCCTCTTCAGGCTGCCCCAATCCTACTCTTCGCGTCTCATGCAGTTTGATTTTTGCAAAACATCGCTTCACCCAGGCCTGTAGCACCCACGCCACCTATAGTGAAGATTTGGTTCCTTGCGACTTCTGGTGGAGTAGATTAAGGAGAACGCAACGCGGTAGCTGATGTCGAACCCGAAAGAGGACTCTGCGACCTATTTTGAAAAGTGAAAATGAGGCTGGCATAAGTGTGTGAAGTCCAAAGGACGGACACTAATGTGCTATTGCCCTAGGTAGGCTCCTTTCTATCAACTGGCTGGATACTTTCCGTTTCTGTGCCTAAATAAATCATTTAAATTTGCCTGAAAATTTAAACATTTCTTTAAAAACCTTTTGAAAAACCTCTGAACCGAACATTGTTCATTTCCTTGTATTTTACTGTTCCAAACAAAAAAGAAAAAAACGTCAATAGAAACCGTCACTATATGTTGAGAGTTTTGGCGACACATTTAGTTGACTGTTTCTGAAAAAACCTTTTAAAAGACCTCTGATCCTAACATATTTGTATTATAGTTTTTCTCAACTTTTCCTATTTTATCGTAAATAACAAAAAAGAGAAAACAGTAAAAAAGTAAATGCCTTTCGATATTGTTTACACATGGCAGGAATTTTAACACTGAATTCGATTTATCAATATTATTTTCCAACAAATTATATATCGTCTTCACAACGGAGCGCCATCTATCTTGAACGATTCGGCAAATATTAGATGAACCGGCAGTTAAACACGTTAACTTCGCACATATCGTCCGTTTAAATAGCAATGTTGAATGCAAATATGGCTTCTCGGTGTTTTATACGTAATTTCCAATTCTGTGATAACTACATTCCGATAGATTTAATTTAGCCCGCTCGAGGCGAATCAATAATACCAAAAATTACCTCGTATGTGTAGGAGATGTGACTGAAAATATGAGACAAATATTTATTCTGTGTAAAGCAGGAAGAGAAGGTCTATAAGTGAAGAGCGTGGGAGCAAACAGACCCCGCAACTGCGGAGGGGCTCCGGAGCTCTAGGGGGCCTAACGTTTAAACATTTTACTTTTGTGAGTGGCGCAAATGTAACAATTTTCATTGGGGTGAAGTCGGGCCACTGGCTTCATCCTTTATTGTTTGTTTGTCGAAAAGTCCAGTCCATGGCGTGTTGTCTGCGTCTTTGTTTTTGGGAGCATCCTAAACTGTTATATTACTTTATCTACATCGAATTATTAGTAAAGTTTTTAACTGTCTTGCAGGAAATGAAACGGAATATATTTTGATATTTCTCTCGACTATTATATGAAATATAAATTTGAATGGGAAAGTGCCAAAAAGTACCAGATTTTCCGAGCATAGCACCAGACGTACCAAAGGGGACCAGAAGGTACCAAATTTGTTAGAACGTACCAAAATTGGCAACCATGTTTGCCAGTCAGTCAAGATGAACAAGTGAACAGCTGAAAAGTTAAAAGAGTTCATCGAATCGAAAAACATAAGCGAGGCAACGCAAAAGTTAACAAAATTAAACTAGATTAAAAGGTTCTTTTTTCAAGGCGCCTGAATTGACTTTCAGAACAACGAAACGGTTACTTTCGATAGTTTGATTCTGGTTTCTTATTTCTCTTAGCCTGATTCTGGTTTCTTATTTCTCTTAGCCTTTCTTCCTTTTATCCCGGGCCCTGGGTCTGCCTCCTCTACCTTTGGGCCCATCTTCTCATGGCTGGTCTGACAACCTTGAGTGTCACATCTCGATTGCTGAACGAATAGTCAAATCTCTTTGTTCCGAACTTTTCCAGCTTAAATTTAAAAGGTCCTTTGTTCGTAACCATCGTCCAATCGGGGAGGAGTTTACAAACCTGTTATGGGGACAGGCGTTATCTATCTCTGACCGGACAAACCTCTTTCTTTCTCTGAACCACACACTACTAATCTACGATTCTAACATCATTTAATTCTCTTTCTCTCAATATGGGTTTCCTCCGTTATAACGTGGTTCGTTATAGCGTGTTTCGCATTATAACGCGAGTGGATGGTGGAACGTAAAGTATTAATCTAGATATTGTATAGCTAGAACTAGCTATTTAGTAGCTAGATATAGCTATAGAATAGCTATATTGGCAACTGGTTATCACAGCTCGGTTATAATGCTGTTTGGCTTTCTTGGACGCTAACATCCGCATTATAACGGGGGACCCTTGTACTACCCTAACTGCTAACACATTTTGGTTGTCTTTTTCTTTCTCTTCTGGTCAGCATGGACCAACACTGCTACATAAGCCTGAAATAATAAGAAATGACCCTTTATTAAGATAAAGTAATCACTGCGCTTTCTCTTTACGACTTAACCTACGTATCTACGGTGTATGTAAAACTTTCTACATTTGCGCCAAAACTACATCACAATTAAGGATCATGTATCTTTCATAAGCATAACTACTTCCATCGGTCGTAAGCGACTTTGTACATAAACATAAACTTGATTAAAACCTCGTATTGTTAGACCATTTGTATTTCGTAAACATACGTACTTTCATGGGTCGTAAGCGACATTGTACTCAATCAAAAAGAAAAATGGTGAAAACATCAGAATGAAAGACCATTTGTCTTTCACACACACAACTGCTTTTATAGGCCGTAAGCGACCCTGTATTCAATAAAAAAAAAGAAATAGATGAAAACATCTCAATGAGGGGCCATTTGACTTTCGCATACATAACAACTTTCATGGGTCGTAAGCGACCTTGTATTCAATCAAAAAATTAGATGAATACCTCGCAGTGAAATACCATTTGTATTTCACAAACACAACCGCTTTTATAGGTCGAAATCGATCTCATACTCAACAGAACAAAACAATATATGAAAGCATCACCATGGACGATCATTTGTCTTTCACAAACATAACTACTTCCATTGGTTGTTCAAATAGATGGAAACCTCGCAATTATAGACCATTTGTCTTTAACAAACACAACGGTTTTATAGGTCATAATCGACTTTGGACTCAATAAAACAAAGACTAGTATTTAAAAGAAATCTTAATTCAGTTGGTTTTACACCTACTAGTAATAGACTTAATTTGCCTGGATAAAATATAAAAAGAATCATCTAATGGTCAAAAAGAGATAATTTTAATCAGAAGTTATTCCTTTGGAATTTACATTCATTTTGATATATATTTAAAAGTTAATATTCAGCACTGAATTAAGTGCATTATCAAGGAAGTAGATTATGTTGAATAACAGATATTCCTTGTGTAAAATAAATGCTTCTTCGCAACATTAAACTGCTGAGGATGTACCTACGTATATAAATACATATGTAAATGTGTATATAATTGTACTTTCTCTTCTCTGCACTCGATTGCATAAGACAGTCATTGTAAATTAGATTGCGAGTTGGAATTACGGAACTGTGTTCTCGTAAGTTCATTAAGTTGGATAAGAAACAAAGAATGTGTTATCAGAAGACGACACTAATTGAGTTACACAGGCACAGCGGAATGAGGCTAATGAGCGAATTGGAAGAGAAGTACACATCACCATTTCCATGTCATTGTGCACGAAGACAAAAAGCAATGTGTTTCCAACTGTTGAGGCACAACTAGTCATATATCATCATCATCATCATCAGCATCATCAGCATCATCATCATCATCATCAACAGGTTGTGGGCGTCACGGTGCCAATATCTTCTGAACATGTCTAAAACGTCACGCCATCTTATTTTTTGACAGCCACAATTTCGCATATGATCTCTGGGGATTGCGTTGGATACACCGGTTCTCGTACGATGACCGAAGTTAAGCGACGTCGAGTCTGTTCATTACCCAGATGGGAGACCGTCTGGGAATAACAGGTGCCGTATGCAGCAACACAATCGTCCTGCGGCCATCTCAGCCTATATTCTGCCGTCGATTAAGAGAACATCTTGCCAAGCTAGGATCGGACTGTACAACCGGTCCTTCTTCAGGCACACACTGCTCCACGGAGGACAGTGTGCTCTCAGTGAGCCGCCAGACTTGTATCGAGTGGCAGCGATCATCATCATCATCATCATCATCATCGTCGTCGTCGTTGTCGTTGTCGACGCCGTCGTCGTCAGCTGTCGTAAGTCCACTGATGGACAAAGGCATTTCCCATCTCCTTCCATGACCACCGGCATTGCGCTAACTTTTGACATGTCTTACACAATCCTAGTCCTTGTGCTTTCAATTTCATCTCTCTATCTTGTGTCTTGTCTTTTCCTACTGCGTTTGCTGACACCAATCGGTTAACCATATGTTGTCCTTCACCATCTCCATTGTTATCGTTTAATTACTTGTAAGATATCTTTTACTTTTGTTCCACAATCCTAGTCCTTGTGCTGAGTGCTCAGTGGAGAGGCATTGAGTACCATTTTTAAAGTCTTTGGTATGACTCAGCAGTGTATTGAACCACAACCCACACCAAACCGAAGACGACCACTCTAACCACTCTTCTACGTATTCGTAGCATTGGAATCAGCAAATTAATAAGATTCCTCAACGACTCAATATTCGACGTCCACTGATTCTTCCAACACAAATTTCTTCACTTTATAATTTCTATCCCGAAGGAATTAACGACACCTTTTTTCCTTCAAAATAATTACAACCGACAATTTAATCGATTTAATTAGTTAATTACTTATCTTCTTTATTCTAACAGGTCCATTCTATCAAATCATCGGAGTTGATTAAAAACCTGTCATCTTTTTCTGCTTTTATTTCTCGTCGCCAACAATGAAGCAAATTAATTCCTCGTAGCCAAATAGCATTGTCAAATTATATTCTTTAAACATGAATCATTTCGATCTCATCTAAAATTAAAAGAAGGCACCAAATAATAAATTTCAAGATAGGATGAATGGAAAAAATTAAATTAAGAAAGATAAGACTGTTTTACATCTTTTAAAGAAATACTGAAGATTTTCCATGAAATGTAAATCTTCCGAAATAGAATTTGAACGTCACACATCAAAGTTCCAATGTGCGACGTTCAAATTGTATTTCGGTTTTTATTGCAGAACGCACCATTCACGTTTTAAAAGTATTCAGTTGAATTTATATTAGGGACTGATGAAGATATACATTTTATCGAAAATACTCAAAATTTCTTTAAACAATTTAAAACAGTCTTGTTTTTCTTCTTCCTTTATATTTACAAACAATTCGTTATCGATCATTCCTTATAAGAATGTCTTTTTCGAGAAAGATGTTTTAGATTTGAAGAACGGTATCTTATAGCAAGAACAACAACGTTATTTAGAGCGTACGTTAGCTATAAAATTAGCTGGAAATAAGAAATCTAGCAGTTTTTAGCCATCAAGGGGGATAACATTTAGCAATATTTATTCTATCGTATGTTCGGATCAGATAACCAAGGATTACCCGAAATGGTCATTCTTAATTTTGGGGAGAAACTGTTCTTATTCTATGATACAGTAGATGTTACAGTAAGATTGCGAAACTAGTGATTTTGTGAAATCCCTAGTGATTTTGTGAAATCCCTAGTGATTTTGTGAAATCCCTAGTGATTATGTGAAACCCCTAGGGATTTTGTGAAATTCTTGAATTCTAGTTTCAAAATCAGTGTAGAAATAATTAACAAGCTCGTGATGCTGACCATTACTACTGTAATGAATTCGATCCTCACTGGGTGCCCCGTGCCTTTGTGAAACTAGGGATTTCATGAAATTACTGAAATGTTCAGAGATTTCACAAAATCCCTAGGGTTTTCATGAAATCACTAGTTTCACAATCTTAATGTGCACGAAATAATTTTTAATGTGTCTGAAATTTAAAATACTTAATAACAGGTCTGGTTAGTCGCTCAATAGAAATCGTCACGTGACCAATGTCTTTTGGTAGCATGCTGTATTGGGAGTGATCAATTAACAAATTGGAAAAAAGGGGTGATCAACGAATAAGTTACTTCTCTCACCTTTTGCTGGGCAGTGATCGCTAAAAAAGTTTTAATTTTCAAAGAACAAGCGTGAATGCTGCCGGGCACAAACTAATGGATCAATTTACCATAAACCTACATTGCAAATTCACCCCCACCCCATAAAAACATTTAGGGGTGGAATTCCCAAACCAAAAAGATGTTTTTTTCTAGATATAATAAGGAGTAAATGTTGAAATTTCCAGCCCTCTTAGCTCCATTGGTGCGGCCTGTACGCATGATACATAGATAGCCAGCCAGTCAGTCAGACCAATTTAAAAATTGAAGAAACCTATGTTGACAGTTTTGGTGACAGTTTTGGTTGACGGTTTCTAATTTTTGAAATTGTTGAGGTTTGGGATAAGACTGATAAGCAGACTTTTTGTCACTTGATCCGCAGCGATGGCCACCTGATGTTGTCGTTTTCGGTCGTATCAAACAGTTTTGTGTCTTCAGAAAGCAACTTCTAGGGGCACAGGTGCAGCGGAGAAATGTTCTCAGTTCTTTTCTTTGTTAAACAAAGAATTCTATTATGTGTGTTATAGTTAGACTATTTCCCTCGACTCTGCTGCTATTTCTTTCACAACAATTCCATCTGGTGTCCTTGTTGATCAGAGAAGGACAAATTATGGTCACTAACACTACCAAAGGTACAGAGACTGAATGATCAAGTCTTTTTTTGTTAAGCTGGGATTTCCATACCAAATTAGAGAAGTTTATTTCGGTATTGACGTATTTCGTGACACGACACTTCCTTTCTAACGTACTCCGTGTGCAAAACAGGAAAGCACTTATTTCGTTGTTTTCAGCAGAACGAGGCAAGAGACCTTTCAGATACAGTGTTAGATCAAAGCGTTCAGTTCATTTTAATTCAAACACAGAAGGATGATAATTCCCACATGACAGACTCGTGATTAAAAATACAAGCTTTAGGGAACCACCTCTTTGAAGTATAAGGGAAAGGTGTCACACCGTGTATATGTGTGTGTGTGTGTCTGTCTGTCTGTCTGTCACTCTATAGAAACAACCAAAATTAGCATGAATACTCAATGGACCTAGGAGAAGGTTTCAAAGTAAAAAGTTTTGAGAACAAAATTAAAGGGTTTTATAGGAGGTGGGTTCTATTTTCAATGTAACTGTACTGCTGAAGTGCGACCTTACTTTCCGTTCGATATACATATATACATATCTTCTTATTTGATATATTTATATATACTTCTTGTCGAAAATGAAGGTAAACTTTCCCCCCTTTAAGGGGTCATTGATTGGAAATATTACCAGATTTTAATACCTTTAACCTTTAACAATAATAAAGCATTCCCACCAGCTTAGATTCATTGGTGTCTGTCGAGCGTCAAATATAAAATAATTTTCCCCGTGGGAAACATTTCAAATAAAACATTCTCCATGGAATCTCGGCTTTTTATTTCTCTACGGTAGTAAAATAAAAAAAAACATCGAAAATAAAATTCACATTTAATTAGAGAGGAAGAGAAAGAGAGATAAAAAGAGATACAGAAAGAGAGAGAAAGAGAAATAATATATTCTACTATGTGGATGGAGGAAGTTACACGAGGCAGGGATACAAACTAGCTGTGTACAAACGAGAGGGAGAGGAAGACAGAAAGAAAGCGAGATTGAGAAAGAAAGAGAAAGAAAGCGAGAGAAATAGAGAGAGTAAGAAAGAGAACATGGATAAAAACTAGGTGTGTACACACAACAAAGAAAGAGAAAGAAAGAAAGAGAGAAATAGAGAGAGGAAGAGAGAGAGAGGGGAAGAAAGAGAGAGAGAGAGGAAGAAAGAGAGAAAATATTTTACCATGTGAGTGGAGGATGTTACATCAGACAGGGATAAATACAAGGTGTATACACAAGCAAGTTAAAGAGAGACATGGAGAGAGAAAGAGAGAGAGTGAAAGATAGGGAGAGAATGAGAGAGAAAGATAGAGAAAGAGATAGAGAGAAAGAGAGAGAATATATTTTACTATGTGGGTGGAGGAAATAACATTAGACAGGCATACAAACTAGCTTTGTGCACAAGCAAGCAAGGATATTTATGTTATGCACGCATAACAAAGCAGAAGTAAAAAAGAAGTCGTCTGTTAATATTTTTCCAGACATTTTTATGGCGTGGCAGCTGGACAATCTCTGGGCAAATCAGAATCGAAAAATAATTTGGGAAACATTCTGGCAATTATAAGTGTTCGATGAGGCAATGGGGGATATTACAGAAGGCAAACGACGCTAGGGTCAGGACAATGAAAACGGCGTAAAATATTATTTTTATAGATTTATAAAGATTTCTATATAGAAGAACATTTTGCTCGAAAGAAGCACAGCATGTGCGAGGTTAATGTTCAGATCATAAAACATGTTTTCTCCAACACCGGGAGCGTGAGAATCACAATGAATCTGAATATTTAATTCGAAACATGAAGGCTTAAATAGGATTGAGTAATCCACACTGACACAGGGTTTCTTTTTATTTGGTTGTTCTGAAAACAATGGACGATTTTAGATAGATTTGTAGTCGTGTCCTACAACATAACTATAGTATACAGGGTGTCCCTAAAGTCTGGACACATAGGAAATATCACTATTTATAACTAACTATATTTCTTTTGCCCCACAGATTAAATATGAGTTTGTCGAAAGAAGAAAGGATTGAACTGGTACTTCTCAGTGGACGTGAAGGATGGTTATATCGAAAGATAGCAGATGATTTTAATGCACTTCATCCCAGAAGGACCTCACTTGGCTTTTCCACCGTGGGAAAGCTGGTTAGAAAGTTTAAAGAAACAGGCAGTGTCATGGACAAACCCTGTTCTGGACGACCAAGTGTATCTGACGAAACGAAAGAAACTGTCATGGCTAAGTTTTACGCTAGCCCCCAAAAATCATTTCACTGGACATCCATGCGGCTGGGTGTTCCCAAAACAACCATCAGTCGTATCTTAAAAAAGGAAAAGTTTCATCCGTACAAATTACAAATCTTGCATCACTTAACAGATGGTGACCCGGATAGACGACTCGAGATGTGTGAATGGTTTTCCAATAAATTGGATGAGAACAACCGTTTCACCGAAGACTGTGTGTTGTTCAGCGACAAAGCTTTGTTTCATGTGAATGGTGATGTTAACCGACAGAATGTTCGATACTGGTCGCAAAACAATCCGCATTGGGTGGACCATTCGAAACAGCAAGTAGCGCAAAAGATTATGGTGTGGTGTGGTTTATGGAAAGTTCACGTGTTAGGGACGTATTAGGGACTTTGATAAACATGTAACTGGTGAGACTTACCTCACCATATTGAGAGACCAGTTAATCCCCCAACTAGATGAAGGACTCCCTGAGTGGTTTCAACAGGATGGCGCCCCTGCCCATTTCGCCACAGTGGTAAGAGATTGGCTGAAAGACAATTTCTCTAACAGGATTGGAAGACGTGGTCATGTGGAATGGTCTCCTCGTTCACCAAAGCTTAGCCCCCTTCTTTTTCTGGGGTATCCTAAAGGAGAAGATGTACTCAATGAAAATTAAAGATACGAGACATCTGAGGGAACGCATCATAAATGAATGTGCACAAATTGACGGAAATGTGGAGTTAATGCATCGGGTTCATGTGAATCTCGCAAAGCGCATTGAACTTTGCATTACAAATGGTGGAAAACACATTGAAGATGCTATTTATTAATATTTCAATTAAATAAAATGTTGTTCAAATATTTTTATTGAAAATATGCATTTTGCATATGTGTCCAGACTTTAGGGACACCCTGTATTGCACCAATATATATAGCTCGTTTTAATGATTAAAACATACTATTTTTCACTAATATTCACCGTTTATTTTCAGCGTTATATATAGACGGTGTCGAGCCTTAAACCCGAAGATTAAAAATGAACAGTTGCGAGTATAAACATGGTCACAGTACGTCTCAAACATGTGTATACGCACACATACACCCTCACCCCTACACACACATACATAGGAAAAGACAATGTGGAGACTCAAAATTATTTGAAATAATTTTGTATTACCTAACATGTTTCAGCCAAAATTTGGACATTTTCAAAGGTATCTGGAGAAACGGTGGTCGCCCTGCGTGGTTACCCTGTTTCTCCGGATTCGCGTACCTGCAGGCAGTTCTAAAAATCTCCCTAGTCCCCGCGACTAATGTCACGAGGATATTAGGGCAGGCTCAGTAATAGTCCTAAGCATAGTTCCCTCTAAGTGATGTGCGTGTGCGCACGCGTTTTGCAATCAGGGCATAAAGGAAATAAATGCGCACACAAACGATTTCAAATTATGTACATAGCTACTGAGTTTTTATTGAAGAAATAGTGCACACATATTTTGCCACAGGAAAAGAATGTGCATAAGATGTTTGCGTCCATTAACACCAAAAGATTAGAGGAGACATTGGATGTTGTCTGAATTTCTTATATGAAGCATTGCCTATTATTATTCATTTTTAACTAGTATTTATTTAACCTTATTTCTCTTGCTTTTACACCTAGTAGTACTAGTCTTATGCCAGACATGTATGTATCTATCATATAGATCTATCAATCTTTAAGTTTTGAGATCATCGTGTGTGTGTTGAAGGTTGCTTAACAAAACATAAACAAATGTTTTTCCTCACAAATGTTCAGAAAAGCAAAAGAAATCCAATTTCTTTGGCAACGTCGTCTTTTTTCTTCTTTTATGCTCGACAACTATTATCGGAAAAGTTTTCAAGAAACAATAATGACCGGTGATAGCCGATGGCTGTCTATTCTGTAAAAGATTCCCGTCTGTATTATAGCGGCGCCAAGTAAAGCATGAAACGTAAAAAAATAATGAAAGAATTGAAAGCAGTCTCATCTGGAGAGACGATGGATTATTATGTTTTCTGATAAGCATCAGGCGGTGTTCTTAGGTGTGCTATGAGCTTTAATACACTCTAACTGTGTATATTCTTGACGTCACGCTAAGAAAGATAATTTAGTTGTTTCGGTGGCGTAATCATACACAAATCGGTAGATGAGGTGAGTTTATGTACGTTCTACGAAAAAGACGGTTGTTGTTTACATAACATTACTATTTATCAATTTATGTAATCTGTTTTATCTATCTATCTATCTATCTATCTATCTATCTATCTATCTATCTATCTATCTACCTATCCCATTCATGTCTATCTATCCCACTCTATTCATATCTATCTATCTGAATCTATCTATCTGTGTCTCTCTGTCTTTCTTCCTATTTATCCACAAATCTATCATTCTATCTATCTATTCATGTCTAACTATCTCAGTCTATTCATGTCTATCTATCTCAGTCTATCTCTCTGTCTCTCTGTCTGTCTCGCTATCTATCTATATATCTATATTGTGTCTTATATCCGATTACCCACATATCTGTCTATTAAAAAGCAAATATGTTTTAGAAATAAATGTTTGCATAGACGCCTAAAATTCCGGTTTATGTGTTGCTGCGTAAAAATCTCACCTTTCTTGCAGTTTGGCCGGAAATAGTAGTTTTAACCTTATGTGGCGACGTCTAGGGTCATTTGTCCCATGTTCATTCTTGAGTCAAGTTTCTCTTATAGATTAATTCTTAGCCCCCAGGGTCCAGCTGTTTGGATGGCCATAGGACATATACAAGCAAACAACCGCCGGCTTTGTGTCCAAGATCTGGGCTTCAATTGCCCAGGTCTACCTTACTGTCGGAATATTCCCTCAGTCAGCTTGGACATCTGCCAGGAGAAGGAAACTCCAACCAAACCTACGACCTTCATGCCATCTTTTCACCTCGATGGACATGGCATGCAAACACTTGGTTTAAAGGGTGGGATCGGCAGTGCGCACGCCGCACCTCACCAGGCGTTTGGGACATTCACGTACAGGCCTCACCCACTTAGGACATGAAAAGTCGTGGAAAACCCTCTGGGATTTCCGTTCGCGGACCCAAGCCATCATCATATATGTATATGTAGTTACAAAACAATATTCTCTTATAAATACATTTTGTGGTCGACGAACGTGCACTGCACATTTATTTGTTATAATCAACATCAAGTTCTCAAGAAGATCAATCATCAGTTCCATTAATTCTGTCTGTGTTTTTATTTATTCTTTTCTTTTTATTTCTGCAGCTTCTAGAAGCGTCTTGTGTCTGAGTTTGAAGCAGCTCAATTCAAAGTGGAGAATCTGCAGAAAGCACCTTGTGTCTGAGTTTGAAGCAACACAATTCAAAGTGGAGATTCTTCAGAAAACGTCTTGTGTCTGAGTTTGAAGCAACACAATTCAAAGTGGAGAATCTGCAGAAAAGCCCAGGACACAATTCAACTAATTAGTCGGCTAATCCGATCAGAACGTCGGTAAAAGAAGGCGGACATTGTTGACGTCATCAAGTGAGCAGGCTGTGGAACAGGATTGTAGAAGACGGTGGAGTAGGATGTGGGGCGGGGGGGTTACTTAAAAAAAGATGAAGTTGGGAATACCAATGGCTGAATGGAGGAAGACAAACAAAGGAGAACATATTTCGTTTAGAAAGGGTGTTGTGTCGAGACAATAAAAACAATAAATGAAATGAGAAGAGAACAATTAACAAAGAGGGGGAGATGATGTGAAAGATGAACAGAAAGAGAAAAGACTTCTCAGGTCTGGTTAGTCACTCAATAGAAACTGTCATGCGACCAACGTCTTTTGGAAGTATAACGTGAAAAAAAGGAAAAAAGACTTATCAATGAATCAGTTACTTCTCACGCCTTCTATTGGGCAGTGATCACTAACAAAATCCCAATTTTCAAAAACAAGCGTAAATCCTCCCGGACACAAACCAAGGGCCCGATTTAGTATAAACTTACATTGCAAATTAAACCCCCACTAAAAACCTATATATGTATAGAGAGAGAGATGAACAGACTGAGATATATAATTAGATAGATATGAATAGAGTGAGGATCGAACACACTACATAGTTGTAATGGTCTGCTAGACTAACTTGCTAACCACCACACCACAGCAGGGTAATCCCTATATATACATACGAGGTTTGTTTTGAAAAGTGGATGGGGCGCTCGGGTAATTGTATGA
>VCCN01003292.1:351649-364569 GCA_006491835.1 Architeuthis dux
CACACACACACACACACACACACACACACCATGGTACAAAGCCACAATTATCCGATACATTGCAAAAGGTTTATTTTAACATAAGCTTTTTGTATTTCCCTCAAAGATTTCTGATTATTGTACAACCAGCTTTCAATGTATGTTTTTAATATCGAACATTACTTACTTAATAATAATCCATGGTTCAATTCTGTCAATTTTGAAGCTTATGTTAAAATAAACTTGTTTGCAATGTATCGGATAAATTTTGTACTCACTGTACCTAGAATGCTAGTTCTATATAATGAACATTTAACAAAAGATGACATCACGCCTTACACTGCAATATGTCGACAATTGCAACTAACAATATAACAGAGAGCTGCCTGGACAGTAAAATATGGAAGTGCCTGTGTTAAACGCGTTGCTGAGAATGGCATGATCCGATCAGTATATTTGCCTGCACCTCTTTTCTGTTGGAGACCATCATTTTCTTCTTTGGCACTGCCAGGTAGTCCGCAACCAGTTGATTAGTTTGTCTCCGCATTCGGACTAGGTAATTCAAAAACACAATCACCAGGCGCGCTGACCTGACATGTTATTCTCTTTTCTTTCTTCTTCTCTTTTTTCTTTTTACTTCTTTTGTCTTCTTTCTTCTCTTTTTTTTCTCTTTTCTTTCTCGGCTTTCTTCTTTTCTCATCTTCTTTTCCTTCATTCTTCTTCTCTTTTTAGTCTATCTCTTTCTTCCTTTCATTTTCTTTCTTTACTCTCTTCTTCCTTTTTATCTTTCTTTTCCTTTTCTTCTTTCTTCTTCTCTTTTTCATCCCTTTCGTCTTTTATCTCTTTCTTTTCTTTCTTTCAATATTCTTCATTCTCTTTCCCTCGTTTCTCTCTTCTTCCTTCACTTCTTTATTCTTCCTTCTCCTCTTTCTTTTCTTTCTGTATTCCTTTCATCTCTTTTCGGTTGTGTTACAAACAACTTAACCCAATTCCAATTCCAACTTGAGGAATCTACAATAGAGCAGACTGGCCACGAAGAATTTACGATACAACATTTATGCGGGATCGAACACTGACCACCGGTGCTGGAAAGGAAGATGCAACTATTTCACCAAACAAATACACACGTAGCTTGATTATCTCATTAACTTATAAGAACCCAATGTGATACCGGTGTCACATACAATTTGATCTGCACAGTCTCTTACATAATATATTTTATCCTTGATTTTAACTCATGAAGTGTACTAAGTGACATCTAATGAACATCCTGGTGCAGTCACGTTACTGTGTGTCAATTTGCTTACTATATAATGTTCCTCATGGGTTAATATTACTAGGGCAATGTCCGTTCCAAAAGTGCATTTTGAATGGGGCCTGACTTTATGGTGTGTTGAGCAGCCTGCAATAAGTATTTCGGTTACTTCTGTTCAGTTTTGCCAATTCACATACTTTATATCTAAATGTAGATAATTAGAGAGCGGAACTAAAAGAGAGATTATTTATAGACACTAAGAAAAAATAATCTTTCATACTTAATTTATTTGACTAGATTTGTCGAGAACCGCTGATCCCAAAATGCTCCAAACTGAACGTTGCACTGGCGTGTGTGCTAACTAATATATCTGGCGAATGTCAACTTCGTACAATGACCAGTTGTTGAGTTACCGCGGTGAATACATACACAGATATGTCTTCAATTGTACTTGGACTAGGGCATGCCCGTTCAAAAGGTACATGTTTGGAAGGGGCCGGACTTTATGTTGTGTGGAGCAGACTGCCATAATTGTCAAGTAATATAATTTCCGTCCGTCGTACGAAACTACGGCTTCGAAGTATTTTGGTTACTTCATAAAATAATGAGACGCTGTTCTCATTGCTCCTTGTTGGTTCTTTTTGCCTCTTGTATTTTATCACAACCCAGACTGTGGGGTGTTATTAGTAAAACATCGGCAACCTGCATTTATAGTGAGTAGTGCTCTTATGCTGGATAAGGCTTCAGCCGTCCCTGGTTGGGATCCACGTATCACATTACTACTTACTCGGCCGGTTTGCGATGTGAAATAGACTTAGAGGCGACAACCACTCGAAGTGGCATCTCTCACACACCAAGCGCTATTTTACCCATAGATGAGAGCAGAGATGGATTCATGCCTTCCCCAAGGGCATTAGTCCGATGTGTCAGCCGGAGCCGTTATCCTCTCCCCCGCCCCGCACCGCCTACATTTATCGTTTCGGCATTTTCCATCAATTTCCTTCCTATCTTTGAACGGCATTCCAGCAGAGTGATATCATATTCTCGGATGATTCTCTTGTTCTCAAATGAAATAAAATCATTTCAACTCATTTGATCTTCAAGATCTTTGGCGCCAGATAACAAATGAGTCTCCCATCCTTCCAGATAATGACATACTAATTGAATAACACATCTCTGTAATTATCTGCGGCACAAAGGGTTAATTAAAAGATTCTTCAGGAAATGTCTTAAGCCTTTCCGATTGATGCTATACTCAGGTGTGCATTAACAGTGCCGAAGGAAGTCATTCCTCTACTCACACAACAGACACAAAGTGTGCATTAGCATTGCACGGAAGGAAGTCATTCCTCGACCCAAACACCAGACACAAAGTCGATTGTCGATTGATTTCAATATAAATGATAAAAAGATCGAAAATGTATTTGTTTCAATTTATTACTAAATAGTTGTCACTCGTAAATATCGCAGGTTGCATTAAGTCGTAAAATCCTTCTGCTTACACGATACAGACAAATTACACAGTGCAACTTTTTCTTTAACTTTTTTTGTTTTGGTTTCTGGGTAATAAGTGTTATTTTCTCATTGATTAAGTCTAAAAAGTATAGAAAATGTCAATCATTAAATTCAAACCTTGTTTTGGATACTAGGAGAGTGATAACATGACATCTATCTCCGGTTAAAACATTTCGTAGGCCGAAATGGCGAACAGCAAGCAATTACCATTAAAGTATATGGGGAAAATGTTAAGCGTTCCCAGAACCCTAAAAGGTAATGGTAGTATGTTAGGCTGAATCGTCGTGGGTTGGAATGGTGGTATTTACACGGGACTGGGATGTAGGAGGAGAGAGAGAGAGTGAGAGAGTGTGATCTGTCTCTAAAACAGCTTGCTGCAAAACAAACGCTATTTTCACTTTTCACCCTTCTTTTCGAAAAAGCGTGTGTTGTAGAGCGAACTTTCAAAAAGCGGAAAATACCCGTATCTACCCGAAATTGATGACACGGCACATACGACGGCTGACCATGTCGTCGCTAACTAGGAACCGTCAACCAAAACTGTCACCAAAACTGTCAACATAGGTTTCTTCAGTTTTTAAGTGGGGCCGGATGGCTGATTGGCTGGCTGACAATCTATATATGTGTCGAGTGTATAGGCTGCACCCATGGAGCTAGAGGGCTGAACATTTCCCAACGGGATTAGTGCAGAATGAACATACACATCATCAATCAAAATGTGAACTCGGTTCGATTTCGTTTATCACCCTGTTAACGCAATATGCCACCCCACACACCCGTACACACCGCACACCGGCTAATTAGAAACCATCAACTAAAACTGTCAACATAGTTGGGTCGGACTCGCTGACTAGCTGGGTATCTATCTATCCATGTGTCGCGCGTACGGGCCGCACCAATAGAGCTAGAGCGCTGGACATTTGAACATTTATTTCTTTATTATGTCTAGATAAAACGTGTCTTTTGTTTTTTGAAATTCCTAAATAGTTTTATAGTGGGGTTCAATTTGCAAAATGTTATGCTAAATTGATCACTTAGTGTGTGTCTAGCAGTGTTCACGCGTATTTCTTTGGAAATTCGGACATTTTAGTGATCACCGCCCAACAAAAGTTGAGAGAAGTAACTAAGTTATTGATCACCCCTTTTTCAATTTTGTTAATTGATCACCCCAACACAGCATACTGCCAAAAGACGTTGGTCACATGACGGCTTCCATTGAGTGATTAACCAGACTTGCCTTTCTTTTATTGTTATTTGCCAAATCCCGTTGGGCGAAGTTTGACGCAGACTTTAATCGTTGCATTTGTACCAATTAAACACCTTTCGGCGCCGAACGATGTGATATTTACGATGCTGACTATTGTGATTACCTTAAGCAATATTTTAATCACCCACGGCGGGGGGGGGGGAGATAGCAATAACCATAACGTTAATTGGTACTCGTCGTGTCTCTCCTCTAGCGTTTATGTCTGTCCTCATTTAGCGAACACCATTCGAACGGTCGATGCTCGTTTCGCGTTATTAAGCTATAAACCTAATGATCTTCCCATCTGAGCTTCAAAACGAGGCGACACAATACGACAGAGTAAATGGTCTCAGTTAGAGTACATTAGGGAATTAGTAAGACTCTGAGCACTCTTGAATTAAGCAGGAGCTTATGACCCCTTTGTAATCAATAGTTGTCAGATAACCTCGTCGGGCGCTGATGTAAGGGTTTCACAATAAAGACATTATGACCTTTTCGGCAGTGTCTTGCTTTAAATGCCTTTCAAAAATCGATGGAGGGTCGTCATTTTTGACGATTACGGAATCAAATTTTCAATAACATCTTGATTTGAATAACACTGAGCAACATATTTTTGCTTTTTTTTTGTTTCTTGGTAAAGAGTCTTACTTTCTAATTGATTCTGCATAAAGGTGTTTCCAAGAGGCCAAAAAGATAACAAAAGTTGGTCTTTGTTGATTACACCCTGCAACGTGATTTTGTGAGTGTTATCTTCTAATTGCTTATGTGTAAAACGTATAGAAAATATCAATTATTCACGTCAAACTTTTCTTTTATGACCAGGACAGTGATAATTAGATACCGTCAACCAAAACTCTCATCATAGGTTTCTTTCAGTTTTCAAGTTGATCTGCCTGGCTTGCTTATGTATCACGCATACTGGCCGTACAAAAAACACTTATTATGTCCTAAAAACGTTTTGTTTTGTTTTCTGAACCCCACCCCAAACAGTTTTTTTAGTGGGAGTGGGGGGTTCAATGTAAGTTTATGATAAAATGATCACTAATTTGTGAAAAAACATCTTCAGCCGTTATAAGTCCACTGATGGACAAAGGCCTTTCCTATCCCCTCCATGACGACCTATCTTGTGCTAACCGCTGCCAAGTCTTACCGGCAAACTTTTCTATCTCGTCCCTCCATCTGTGTCTGGCCTTTTCCTACTGCGTTTACTGTCCCATGGGCACCAATCGGTTAGTCTTTGCCCCAATCTATCGTCATCTCTTCTTGCTAGGTGGCCAGTCGATCTCCATTTTTGCTGCTTAATCAGTTGTATAATATCCTTCACTAATCCTCTCTCTGATTCATGTTGATATTTTTCTATCTGTTAGAGTTACCTCTAGCATTGCTCTTTCCATGGCTCTCTGCGCTATTCTAAGTTGGTTTTATAGCTCGTTTGGTTAATTCCATGTTCGCATCCATAAGTCATGGCTGGTATTATGCAGCCGTTGTATACTTTACGCTTTAGGCACATTGGCAAGGTGCTCTTCAGAATGTCTCTATCCATACCAAATGCTTTCCAACCTATCATTATGCGTCGTATTATTTCGCAGTCATGGTCTTTCTCTAGCTCTATTACCTGACCTAGGCAGATGTATTCATCGGCCTCTTCTAGAATCTCACCTTCTTATGACCTTTTTGGGAACTTTATCGTTGAACATTGCTTTTGTCTTTGTTCTGTTCATCATTAAGCCCACTTTTTTTACTTTCCCTATTTAGGTCGGTTAGCATGTTTTGTAATTCTTCGGATGCTTCCGACGTCATAGAAATGTCATCGGCACATCTTAAGTTGTTTAAGTATTCTCCATCTATGTTTATTCCCATTCCTTCCCAGTCGGTTTTCCGAAATATGCTCTCAAGGCTCGCTGTGAATAGTTTAGGTGATATTGTATCCCCTTGTCTTACTCCTTTTGCTATCTCTATCTTGTTTGTATCTTTATGTAGTCTAATTATTGCTGTGCCATTTTCGTATATGTTTTGAATAATTTGTATGTAGTTTACGCCTTGTTCACGTATTGCGTTGAAAAATGCCGTGTGTTCTACTGAGTCAAATGCTTTCTCATAATCTACAAAGGCCAAACATGTCTCGATTAGTTGGTTTATTGCATGTAGGTGATCTATTGTCGAGTAGCCGCTTCTGAAGATATATATATATATATATATATATGCGCGCGCGTGTGTGTGTGTGTGTGTGTGTGTGTGTCGGGCGTACAGGCTGCACCAATGGATATACTCCTTACACACACACACACACACATACACAGTTATCGTCGTAATGTTGTATAACGAAAGAAAAAAGAATCAAAACCAAGAACCTACTTTTATCCCATTTAATTTACCAAAGCTCTTTTCATATTCTCCAACCGTGAACATGGATTCTTTGCACCTGTGTCTTCTCAGCCTTTCCATAGAGAAATGAAGTTGATAAGTAGTGAAAAGGCCGATGCTTCTAAGTGCGTGAGAAAAGCACATGTGTTCGTCATTATCGATGCATTGATGATCAGGGAAAGTAAAAGCGAGAGACTTGAGACTCTATATTACAAGGGGGCGGGTAATAACACGAGGCGCGTTGGAAGTGCATATTACTTTCAGATCTTGAAATACATTCGCAAAATACATTATATCTTTCTATGTCAGCCGGTTCATATCTATCTATCTATCTATCTATCTATCTATCTCAGCCTGTTCATATCTATCTAGCTAGCTAGCTAGCTAGTATTTTTGTCTTTTTGAGCTTGGTGCTTTTTTTACCTCTGCTTTGTTAGAGGTTGAAAGGGGTATATGTATTCACTCGTGTATGTCTGAATTCACAATATCTCCAAAGGTTCTCAATGAATGTCAATGAAATATTCTGGGGGTGTTTTGGGACGGATCTCGGAATCTTCTTTGTCATTTTCAATTAAGAGATGTTTTTCATTTCTTTTTTATTGATTTATTTACTCACTCATGTTTTTCACACAATGTCTTCGAGTTTCAAAATGAATATTAAGGACATTTTGTGGAAGGGTGGACCATGGGTTAAGAAATAATTAATTGGATGTGTGGTTTGATCTAGACATTTTTACAGTTACCTTCCCTTTTATCGTAGCTATATATGAACTGATTTTCATTCAGTCTTTAGTGACAAGACGTTGGCAGTGTCGTTTTTATATAATCTAACTTTAGGTGTTATTAGAAACCGTTAAACTAAATTGTCACTAAAACATTCAACATTGGTAACTACAGTTTTTAAGTGAGTCTGGCTTGTGGGGCTAGATGGCTATCTATCTCTCTAATAATCACGGGTTATTGATATACTCACGTACTTACAAATTACAACAAATAATGTCATTACTGTTTTTCCTTCGTGAGTTCTTCATTGGATTTTTAAGTTAGAATTTACCTACTGACAGAACCCAGCCATTGATTTTATGTGCGTGTTTGGAAGGGGTCGGACTTTATAGTGTGTGGAGAAGCCAGTCATAATTGCCATGAGAAATAATTTGAAAGATATACGTTATGTAACCATTATTAGTAATTAGTAAAGAACGAAAGTGAACGGAGATAATTCATGAAAACTATAAACTGTTTGCGTTTAATGGCCGACACGAAGCTAGCGTTTTAGAGAGTGGCGCTAAGAGAGGCATTCCTTCCTTGGGCTTTCGTTTAATGGCCGTCAGTGTTATTTTTATTAGATTTCTCAAGAACCGCGGAGCCAAACAACTTCAAATTTGACACTGGGTGCTGACTGATATATCTGGTTAATATCAACTTCGTATAATGGTTAGTTGTTGAGTAATCATAGCACACACACACACACACAGACACACACACACACACAGACACACACACACACACACACACATATTTCTTCAATTGTAATGAGATGCTTGCCTGGTCTCTGCCCATTAATGTATAATCTTATTAATTCATTTATTTATACGCGATTAGTTGCATCCACACCTAAACAAAGGCGACGTTCCTATGTGGAAATCAAAAATAGAATAACTCCTTTCCGTCATGCACTCAAAAACATCCATGTTTCTCGTTGCCGAAGGTTCACAACAAGTAAATGGGATTCAGTATAAATAACCGAACTTGGAGATTATATTTTTAAACTGATGAAGTTAATGGTTGAATGTAATTAATCAGAATCTACGACAGCAGTTGGAGGATATCTTGGAGGCGGGTAGATGTTTGCGATTTTATGAATACCCAAATGCTACCCAAAAACTTGTTAGAAAACGTTAACCAGAACTGTCAAGTTATGTATGTATGTATGTATGTATGTATGTATGTATGTATGTATGTATCACAGGCCGCACCGATGAGCTAAAGGGCTTTATTCCTTATTATGCCTAGAAAAAGCTTTTTGAAAATTGTCCCCCTACATGAGTTTTTAGGTGGGGTTTGCAATCTAATTTTATGCTAAATTGGTCCGGCAGCATTCGTGCTTGTTTTGTTGGTTTCTTTTTAAATTCAGACTTTTTTTTAGTGATCACTGCCCAACAGAGGTCGGGAGAACTGACTTATTCATTGATCATCCCCTTTTCCAATTTTTTGATTACTCATCCCCAAAACGGCATGCAGCCAAAAGACGTTGGTAACGTGACGGTTTCTATTGAGTAACTAACCAGACCTGGCTTTCTATTTGCCAGTAGAGAAAAGAAAAGTAGAGAAAGTTGGGTTTCTCTGCAAGGGAGAAGAGGTGACATTTCTCAAAGCGAGACTAAGTTTAATTTAGTTGTACGTAAGTTCCTCACTCGCTTAGTGAATCAAAACTATACGCGTACGCGTTTTTTAAGTCAAAGTTTTAAGTTAACATCAACGAGCAACTAACACTAATTCTATAGAAACTGCGAGGAAACGTTTAGATTAGCAAATCAAATTGTTTTCTCTGTGTATGCATGTATATGTATATGTCACGGTAACCTAGAAAAAACGGCACATGGTCGGCATAGTTTTTTAGCGCTACACCCTCCAAATGTTCTAGCTTGTAGAATATATAAATCCAGGTGATTTCCAACTGTCACATTATGTTTTAAGAGGGGGGGGGGTCAATTTACAATATACTTATGTAGAACTAGCTTATTTTATGTACAAGAACAGTAACATCAGATACTTTTTAACATCATCAGAGAACGTATAACATTCTATTTTGAAGTCATCATATTATCAAAATAATTTGATATCGTTTGGAGGAAGTTGATTTTTTTTACTTGAGCTCATATTCTAATAGCACTTTCACCTGATCTCACCCCCCCCCCTTCTAAACCCAGAACTCAATAAATGGCCGGGGTGCCATGCTACGTACTACTCATTTATTGTATTTCTTAGGGCAATATGATTTGCTTGGCAGTGCCCATCTCCTCTCCAACTAACATCCGACAGGTTGTACTGGGTTACATGGTACCAGCATCAAGGAGTATATCCCTGGCCTGACATATTGGTTGAACCAGTCTGCCTTAGAGGGTCTAAATCTGGTTGAGAATCAAAGTTGTCCGTCTGCTAAACTGTTTACTAAACAAGGCTAGAGTGCTAGTCCATCCAACTATTTAGCCATAACTGAAGGGAGAGCAAGGCGGGAAAATCCAATGTGCCCTGTTATATACCTATAACTTAGGGAGAAGGGATTCATGCCTTTTACAAGGGCATTAGTACAAAGTGAATACCAACTGCTTTAACCGGAATCTGAACTCGGTTCGCCGGTTCCATGCTCAATTCGACCCATAGCTGGGTGCATTAACGCGAAGTGAACACAAAACTAACGCTGCCAGAGTTTGAACTCGGCTCGCCGTCTCCATTCTCGGCCACCCAGCACCTTCCACAGTAGAATGATAACCCAACTGGAAAGGGAAAAAAATCAAAAACAAAACTCAATAGAACCGTCCACGTGACAAACGTCCTTTGGCAGCATGATATGCTGGGGGTGATCAATTAAAACAAGTCGGTGGCCAATGAATAAGTTACTTCTCTCGCCTTTTGTTGGGCGGTGATCACTAAAACAAAATCAAAAACAAGCGTTAATGCTGCCGGACACAAACTAAGGGATCAATTTAGTATACATTTACATTTTGGAACTTAAAAAAACAAAATGAACGTTTGTTTTTCTAAACATAATAAGGAGAATATGTTGAAGTTTTCATCCCTCTACTCCATTGGTGCGGCCTGTACGCGCGATACATACATACATAGCCAGCCAGACCAGCTTAAAAACTGAAACATAATATCGCATCGAAAGGGGGAGCCATGTGAAGATTGGCCACATTTACTGACGGCGTAAAAGGAAAGAGAATAAAAGAAAGAAATCTCTTCTGTGTTGGATGATTGTCTGTCTATCCCAAATGCATTAAGAATGTTGGTCAGTAATCAGCGTCTGGAACAGAAAACGTCTTGCGACTAATTAGACATCATTTCTTGTTTACCCGGGGGCTGCAATGCCTATTTATGTGTCACAATTATATTCTCTCCCTTCGGAAGCCATCGTCATTTCGTTTGTCTTCTGTCCTGACATCAGCTTCATTATTGCATTTTGGTTTTAAGCCGATCTAATTCTTCTTTGTTCTTGTTGTTCTTGTTCTTGTTCTTGTTCTTGTTCTTGTTCTTGTTGTCCTTGTTCTTGTTCTTTTTGTTGTTCTCCTCCTTGTTCTACTTCTTGTTCTTCTTGTTCTTCGTGTTATTGTTATTGTTGTTCTTCTTCTTCAGTCTTTTGTGATTTTGTGATTTGAGGATGGTTTTCTTGTTTACATGCTTTCACACACACACATATCTGTACATATAAATGAGAGGTGTCACACTGTCTGTCTCTCTGTCGTTCACGCTATAGAAACCACCTAAACATGATCGCAGCCCAACCAAATGTGGCATGGGTTCTCAATTGATCCAGAGGAAGGTTTTTAATGTTTTAAGGGCATGCTAAACTAGACCCTTGCTTGCAAAACTGAAGGGAAACTTTTTTTTCCCTTTAAAGGGTAACAAATAAAGGGAAACTCTGTCCGGTAGAAATACAAAGGAAATAAGGGCAATGACACCTCAGGACTCTTAAAAGTACTCCCCCTTGGAACATCATACAATTATCCGAGCGCCCAATCCCCTTTTCAAAACAGACCTCGTATATTAGAGGGTCAACCTTGCTGTTGTGTAATGGTTAACAAGTTAGTCTAGCAGACCATTACCACTATGTAGTGTGTTCGATCCTCACTCAATTCATATCTATCTAATTATCTATCTCAGTCAGTTCATATCTATCTATCTATCATAATCTCTTCATATCTCTCTCTTTTAGTGGGGATTTAATTTGCAATGTAAGTTTAAATCGGGCCCTTAGTTTGTGCCCGGGAGGATTTATGCTTGTTTTTGAAAATTCAGACTTTGTTAGTGATCAGTGCCCAAAAGAAGGCGATGGAAGTAACTTATTCATTGATAACTCTTTTTTTCTTTGTTTTCACGAAATGCTGTCAAAAGACGTTGGTCGCATGACGGTTTCTATTGAGTGACTAACCAGGTCTGAGAAGTTTTTTCTCTTTTTGTTCATCTTTCACATCATCTCGCCCTCTTTGTTAATTGTTCTCTTCTCATTCCATTCATTGTTTTTATTGTCTCGACACAAAACTCTTTTCAAACGAAATATTCCCTTCTTTGTTAGTCTTCCTCCATTCATCATTTTTTAAGTACACCCCCCCCCCTTCGACAATCCCATTCCACGGCCTGCTCACTTTATGATGTCACACAATGGCCGCCTTCTTTTGCCAACGTTCTTGACAACAAACGTTCTGATTAGCCGACTAATTAGTTGAATTGTGTCCCGGGCTTTTCTGCAGATTCTCCACTTTGAATTGTGTTGCTTCAAACTCAGACACAAGACGCTTTCTGCAGATTCTCCACTTTGAATTGTGTTGCTTCAAACTCAGACACGAGACGCTTTCTGCAGATTCTCCACTTTGAATTGTTTTGCTTCAAACTCAGACACGAGACGCTTTCTGCAGATTCTCCACTTTGAATTGAGCTGCTTCAAACTCAGACACAAGACGCTTCTAGAAGCTGCAGAAATAAAAAGAGAAAAATAAATAAAAACACAGACAGAATTAATGAAACTGATGATTGATCTTCTTGAGAACTTGATGTGGATTGTAACAAATAAATGGGCAGTACCCGTTCGTCGACCACAAAATGTATTTTTAACTACATATACATATATGATGATGGTATGGCTCCGCGAACGGAAATCCGAGAGGGTTTTCCGCGACTTTTCATGTCTTAAGTGGGTGGGGCCTGTACGTGAATATCCCAAACACCTGCGCAATGTATTTTTAAGGTGAGGTGCGGCGTGCGCACTGCCGACCCCACCCTTTAAACCAAGTGTTTGCATGCCATGTCCACCGAGGTGGAAAGATGGCATGGTGGTCGTAGGTTTGGTTCGAGTTTCCCTCTCCTGACAGATGTCCGAGCTGACTGTAGAGGTCAGTCGCCCCATTGAGGGTATATTCCGACAGTATGGCAAACCCGGGCAATTGAAGACCAGGCCCTGGACACAAAGCTGTTGGTTGTATGCTTTCATGTGTTCTATGGCCATCCAAACAGCTGGACCCTGGGGGCTAAGAATTAATCTATGAGAGAAACCTGACTCAAGAATGAACATGGGACAGATTACCCTAGACGTCGCCACAGGTCATTATAGGGTTAAAACTACTATTTCCGGCCAAACTGCAAAAAACGTAAGATTTTTCGCAGCACCACATAGACCGGAATTTTAGGCGTCTATGTAAACATGTATTTCTAAAACATATTTGCTTTTTAATAGACAGATATGTGTGTAATCGGATATAAGACAACATATAGATATATAGATAGATAGAGAGACAGACATACAGACAGAGAGATAGACTGAGATAGATAGACATGAATAGACTG
>VCCN01003292.1:372718-385773 GCA_006491835.1 Architeuthis dux
CTCTGTGCTATTCTAAGTTGGTTTTCAGCTCGTTTGGTATATATTATTTATAGAAAAAGATTCACGGAAGACGAAAGTTACTTTTATTTCGAAATTCAGGAGAAATTGTTTAGTCGCCATTTTGGTTGACGGTTCCTAATGTTTGGAGAGAAGACTTATTGTCACTTGATCCGTAGCGATGGCCCCATGATATTGTCGTTTTCGGTCGTATCAAACAGTACTGTGTCTTCAGAAAGCAACTTCTAGGGGACACAGGTGCAGCCGAGAAATGTTCTCAGTTCTTTTCTGTGTTAAACAAAGAATTCTAGTATGTGTGTTATAGTTAGACTATTTCCCTCGACTCTGCTGCTATTTCTTTCCCAACAATTCCATCTGGTGTCCTTGTTGATCAGAGAAGAACAAATGATGGTCACTAACACTAACCAACCGGAACAAAACCTTTTATTGGCAGCGCAAAGGTACAGAGACTGAATGATCAAGTCTTTCTTTGTTGAGATAGGATTTCCACACCAAATTAGAGAAGTTTATTTCAGTATTGACGTATTTCGTGACAAGTCAGTTCCTTTCTAACGTACTCCGTGTGCAAAACAGGAAAGCTATTCTTTCCTTGTTCTCAGCAGAAGGAGGGAAGAGACCTTTCAGATACAACGTTAGATAAAAGATTTCAGTTAATTTTAATCCGAACAAGGAAGGATGATAATTCCCAGATGACAGACTCGTGATTAAAAATACAAGCTTTAGCGAACCAATGCTTTGAAGTTTGTCTTCTGTGAGAGGTGTCACACACACACGTACGCGTGTGTGTGTGTGTGTGTGTGTGTGTGTGTGTGTGTGTGTGTTTGTTTGTGTGTTTGTGTGTGTGTGGCGTGTTTGTGTGTGGCTGTATAGATCTTGAAAATACAAAATGTTGATAAAACACACAATCCACCAAAATAAACAATTATTATATAATAATATATACATATAGTTAGCCCTAAAGGTAATTTCCTTGCATGACAAACAAAAACAACATATGATTGCAGAACACGCACCACACAAGTCCATATGCGACTGTGAACATTCACATTCTTAACAATAACACGACAATAATATTGATAATAATGAAATTGAATTATCTATAAAACAATATCAATTCCTGAGGTTCTGACCTTTACATTTTGAGAAAAACAAAAAAAGCAACCAAGGAAATGAACGATAAATTTATTATTTCCAGCCACAAGGTCGTGCACTCGCTGAACTCGGCTCATCTTCAATCTCGAATGTAATTTTACGTTTCTCCTTCCTCCTCCCCCTTCCATTCTTGCTTGTTACTTGTCTGTTGTTTGTTACGTGTCTGTTGTTTGTTGCCCAAATTATTTCATTTTTACGCAATGTGCTTCAAGGTTGTTTACGAAATAAGAAGGTCTGCTGTTTATGACGACGATTATTTCACAGTAGGTTGAGTCGTCTTTACAAGATCAATTCTATTGTTCGTAGGAAGGGGAGTATGTACATACATACGTGTATAAATAGTACAAGCATTTATTTATGAGGGGTTTTGCTTCAAAGCATGTGAGAGGAATGAGACTGATTCCCCAAAGATGAATGTATTTAAGTGTTTGTGTAAAGAAAAGGATAATGGATGATTCGTTTGAAAACGATAATTCATTTAAAAAAACAACTCTAAAATCTTTTGCAAAGAGATGATTTCTTTGATAGGGAAAACAGAACGAGATTTTTGTTCTTATGAGATAAGACATTTCGGTGGGTAGAGGCGAATATTATCAAGTTCCTTCACCCTAGCCATTGGCACGGCACAAACATCAGGGAATGCCTTGATCTTATCCCATTTAGTGCAACGGAGAGGTGCAGCCTAGGAGAACGGACCTCCTGGAACCGGACATTATATTTTGGGGGCAACAGGAAACACTAGTTCCGGGTAATAACAAGTATAGTATTGAAAGCAGCCTATCACCACGGATAAAAGGGTTTCGTTTAACATGAAGTTGACGAATGCGACAGGCACCAGAAGAAGGCAGGAAGATAGATCGGCCGAAACGTTGTGAGAAAAACAGCAAAAACGAGGAAGCTGATATGAATGGATCAATGAATGGATATTTTTTATTTCGTAAACAACCTTGAAAGACACGTTCAGAATGAAATAAAGTAACACCAGGAGGTATTAACAGGAGATCATCTCAAAGGAAAGTATCAGCTTGGGGTGTTAATATGAGATGAAATCCAAGGAAATTGAGCTGAAAAATGCAAAGAAACATTTCAAGTGTGAACGTGAATGTATTTGTGATTCTTGATGTGCTCGATTCATGTGTGAGTGACTGAGAATGCGAACAAATGAGAAAAGATCAAAGCAAAGGTTATGGTTTCCGTTTATATTTCGAACACGATTTGTGAGGATGACATTCTTTATTTGCAGTGGTTTGATCTATTAAAGGTGTTTATAAAAGAGAATAGGATTCTCTTCAGTTATGCTCAGGCGTGCGCTGATATGAGGCTAGGTGTGTGTATGTACGTGTATGCGTGCGTGTGAGAGAGAGAGGGGGAGATAGAAAGAGGGGGGAGCGAAAGAAAGATTGAATTCTTATGTAATAGACAGATAACGTGATAATCAGATACAGGGTGGGTGAAAAGAAACTTCCTATTGGAAATTGGTCATAACTTTATTATTTATTGGTCGATTGTAGTCAAACCAGCTATACTTTGGACCATACGATGGTAGAATTTGTCTGCTGTATGAAAATTCAATGTAGGCACCGGCGTTGTCCACCAATTTCTGGTATGGCCTCGATATATCTTTGCAGGAAGTTAGGTTGGCCCTAACGGCTGATCCAGAGTGTGTGGTTTGGTGCGGTACACCCCCTCCTTTGCCCACCCCACAGGAATAAGTTACAGAGCATAATGTCAGAGCTTCGTGCAGGCTATTCATTTCTAATAGGCAGTTAATTCTCACCCACTCTGTAGAATGACATATTAAACAGCTTGTTGTTTAGATAGATAGATAGATAGATATGGACAAACTAGGATAGAACGATAGATAGATAGATAGATAGATAGATAGATAGATAGATAGATAGATAACACTAGAATAAATAGATTATTGACATACATAGGTCGATAAATACATTGATTGATAATGTCACATTAGCTCGCAGAATGATCGGCTAAAAAACACAGAAATGCATTTTATCTCCAATAAAATAAACACGAAACATCATGCTGCCGGACACAAACTAAGGGACCAATTTTCTTTTCTCCTTCGAATTTGATAGCTGTTTGCCGTGTGAATATAAAAGCTTCTTAGTAAATAAAATTTAAATGTCTTCTTCCTTTACGACGTACGTGTTCTTACGCTAATTATGTCAAACGCAACAGATGTAATCAAAAAGCTTACGTGTAGTGAAGAAGTCTAGGACTGTACCGAGTACGTTCTACGTTGTCGATGAGGTCAAGTCTAAGCTGCCAGACTAAGACCAGTCCACCCCTGCAGACAATTCATGGGCCAGTGTGGCAGATTAAGTCCCATCTCTCCCAATGTCGTACAGTTACAGCAATAGATTTAATTAGATAGATGAATCAAGAGATATGCTGAAATTCACATAAGAAGAGATTCATGGATTACCTAAAAAGAAACGAGCCACTAATTAGGCAAAAACAGGCAATAGATTTGAAGCTATAAAAATCATCGCCCGGGTTTTTTAGTGGATGAAGCAAAGGTAGAGCTCGACTGGTTTCCTGGAAATCGTGTGTTCAATCCTTGGGTCAGGCATATCGGTATCATTGATGGGATCTGAAATATTCTTTAAGAGAAACATTGGACATTGTATTTATGTTATTTATTCGCCTGCTCATGAGAGGAATTCGGGTTTAATGTGGGGACCCACACATATACGTATGGGTAGAGGCAACATTTGTCAAGTTCCTTCGCCCTTGCCTTTGGCATGGCACAGACAACATGAAATGCCTCGTCCGTATCGCTTTTAGTGCAACGGGGAGATGCAGCCTAGGAGAACGGACCTCCGGGAACCAGACATTATATTGGGGGGGGGGGGCAACAGGAAACACCAGTTCCGGGGAATAACAAGTGTAGTATTGAAAACAGCCTGCCACCACAAAAGATCAAAGGGTTTCGTTTAACATTCCCGGAAGGCTGACGAATGCGACAGACACCAGAAGAAGGCAGGAAGATAGATCGGCCAAAACGTTGTGAGAAAAACAACAAAACCGAGGAAGCTGGTATGAATGGATCAATGAATGGATATTCTTATTTCGTAAACAACCTTGAAAGACACGTTCAGAATGAAATAAAGTAACACCAGGAGGTATTAACAGGAGATCATCTCAAAGGAAAGTATCACCATGGGGTGTTAATATGAGATGGAATCTAATGGAATTGAACGAGCTGAAAAATGCAAAGAAACATTTCAAGTGTGAACGTGAATGTATTTGTGATTCTTGATGTGCACGATTCATGTGTGACTGACTGAGAAAGCGAACAAATGAGAAAAGATCAAAGTAAAATTCACGGCTTCCGTTAATATTTCGCTCACGACTTGTGAGGACGACATTCTTTATTTGCAGTGGTGAGATTTATTAAGGAAAGGTTTGTATACAAGTGAATAGGATTCTCTTCAGTTATGCTCAGGCGTGCGCAGATATGAGGCTAGGTGTGCGTGCGTGCGTGTGTGTGTGCATATGTGTGTGAGGGGGGAGAGATAGAAAAAGGGGGGGTGAAAGAAAGATGTAACTATTATGTAATAGACAGATAACGTGATAATCAAATACAGGGTGGGCGAAAAGAAACTCCCTCTTGGAAATTGGTAACTTTATCATGTATTGGTCGATTGTAGTCAAACCAACTTAAAATCCAACGTAGGCACCGTAGACAATTTCTGGTATGGCCTCGATATATCTTTGCAGGAAGTTATGATCCAGAGTTTGTTTTTCCACCTCACAGGAAGAAGTCATAGGGCGTAAGGTCAGAGCTTCGTGCAGGCCATTCATTTCTAATAGGCAGTTAATTCTCACCCACTCTGTAGAAAGAAATATTAAATACTTTGTTGTTAGATTGATATATAGATAGATATGAACAGACTAGGATAGATAGATAGGTTAACAATGATCACTAAAAAAGTTGGAATTTTTTTAAAAAGCGTGAATGCTGCCGCACACAAACTAAGGGACCAATTTACATAAACTTACATTGCAAATTGAACCTCCAACTAAAAACCTATTTAGCGGGGGAATTTCAAAAAACAAAATAACTGTTTTTAAAATTTTCAGCCATCTAACTCCATTGGTGCGCGTCATACATAGCCAGTCAGCCAGCCAGACCAACATAAAAACTGAGGAAACCTATGTTGACAGTTTTGGTGACAGTTTTGATTGACGGTTCTCTGTACTTACATAGAGACATTCCACTTAGAATGAACGTTCTCATCGCAATAAAGACATGGTAGAATTCTTAAAAGTGAGCTGTGTGGATGGGAACAATTGTGCTTATATAAATATTCAAAAGAAAAAGGTGATGTATATGTAGGCTCAGAATTTAACGTAAACTCGTGAGCACATTGGAAAGAAAACCGGATAGAATCGTTAGGTCGTCTTCTAAAGAGACACAGACACCGGCCTCCTATTAGGTTTTAAGTTCGGTTTCGAATAAGCGTTGTGTTGAACAGACGTAAACAACTGTTCAAGTTTTTGTCACCGTGAATAGAATGAAAGAAAAAAAGGCAGCTGTTTGATTACAAAAACAGAAACAATTAAAGAAAATATTTCAAATAATCTGTTACGTTTACAATAAGAAAAAAAGGTCTATTTGGAAGGAGAATTTACCAACGAAAAAACTAGAGGCCGGCTGGTTTGGAAGATTTTGTATGTTAGAAGACAACAAGGCGATTGTTTTAGTGTACTGTAGAAAGTGGTGACACTTCGAAATAGTTTGTATACAGAGCAGAATTTAATGTGTCTTCCTTTCCGCAAGGAAGATTAGAATCTCTCCAGAAAGGGAAATAACTATTTTAAAGAAATAAAAGTCTGAAATGTGGAGAAGCAGAAATAGAGAAGCTGATTTGTGCCAGACGAGGCTCAGCTTAGGTAGATATCTGCTATAGGAACGAATTTCAATTTGATAAATGTCTCTGATTCTAGTTGTGTGTGTGTGTGAATAAATGGACCGGTGTGTTTGCATGTTGCAAGTGGTGATAGTTTTTCATACAGTGTAAATCTCTGTAAGATAATTCGAAATATATGCAATATCATCAGATGCAAGTATTAATACTGGCTTATCCATCTTATAGTAATGGAAAAGTGTTTGAAGCAGAATTTACACCAAGAAAATGGTTCTATGCGAAATATATTTCACTGGGACAGGTTTTAAACTATATTTGAAGAGAAATGCAAAAAAGGTAGTGTTTGGTCAGCAAAAGCTAACGGAATGTAAAGCCTTGGTTTAAAGGGTGGGGTCGGTTACGAACACGCCGTACTTCACCTTCACACTTAATTAGCGCAAGCCCGAGGCCTATTCCATACATCTTCCTCACAGGTCACCCGTAGGCTTGCAACGAGCGTTATCTTCGTTCGCGCAGAAAAGTCATGATAATTCTGTCTACACTATTTATCGAGACAGATAGATAGATAGATAGATAGATAGATAGATAGATAGATAGATAGATAGATAGATAGATAGATCTGATAATAATAATTGACAATCTGGAAATGAAAATATTGAGAACTAGTTTAGTGCATCTCAAAATGTTTATTAAACGGTTCCATGCATTTCGTCTATCTGCACTTAGACATCATCGGAGAAGAAGTGGAAAGGAATAGATAGACGGAATACATAGGATCGTTTAATACAAAATGTTGAAATAGACTAAAGTATTTCTCAATCTTTTCATTTCCACATTGTCAATTATTATTATCATCCTTTCGAATTGTTCTACATCCATACAATATACATAGATAGATCGTTATAAGCGTTAAATGTCTACCTTCCCCCGAAGTATGCTTAACATTACTGAACATTTTCTATTTTATTTTATTAACTTACTTGTTCAGAACTTCACCGTTCCACCGTTTTTTTCATTTTGACGATAGCAATCGGCAAAAGGGCGATCTCAGCGAAACACACACCCATAACCAGGAATAAAAGTCGAAAATATAGTATGAATGAAATCGTGGGATCTAAACAAAACTGAAAGAAACGAAACAACAAAAAAACAAGGCAGTTTATAATGAATTGGAAAGACGAAACGAATACGTTTTCCGCGTCTAAATTCTATTGTTTAAATAAGATGTTCCGTGCAACTATTTACATGTGTTCTTTGCTTAGAATGTGTTATTTGCTTAGAAAATAGAAAGAACAAAGTAGTAGGCCTCTGTAGACTATCCGGCGATTTAAAAAAATAAAAAGATAAAAATGAAAAAAATAAACGGATGTATAAATATACAAATGTATGAAATAAAGAGATTCTGTGGGGAAATAAAGCCAAAAAAGGCTGATAATAGATTGTTGTGGATAAAATGAACAAAGCCCAGATGGTTGGGTGTTCGTTCAGGAATACGTGTTCTAATAGACGAGGCGGGGGGGGGTGGAGAATAAGGAAACGCCCTTGTTGTTTCTCCTGTATTTGAAACCGTCAGCAAAAACTGTCACCAAAACTGTTAACATAGTTTTCTTCAGTTTTTAAGCTGGTCGCGCGTACAGGCCACACCAGTGGGGCTAGAGGGATGAAAATGTAAAAATTCACTCCTTATCATGTCTAGAAAAAACAATTCTTTGTATTTTGAAAAATTCCCCCAAAATAGATTTTTAGTGTGGGTTCAATTTACAGTGTGAGTTTTTGCTAAATTGGTCCCTTAGTTTGTGTCTTATCCATCTAATAGTATGTCCAGCAGCATTCACGCTCGTTTTTTTAAATTTTAATTTAGACTTGTTTAGTGATCACCATCCAACAAAAGGCGAGAGAAGTAACTTATTCATTAAGCACCCCTTTTTCGAATTGTTTTAATTGAGCACCCCCACCATGGTATGCAGCCAAAAGACGTTGGTCTCGTGACGGTTTCTCTTGAGAGACCAACCAGACCTGTTTCTCCAGTATTTTCCTCTCGTTCTTAAGGATAACTGATTGTATTGATTAAGTAAAATAATGTGTGTTTTGTTTATCTATTGCATTGGATATGAATCTAGAGAAACGAGATGTGGTCGACGCGGTGGTCGGTGAAAACGAAAGACGAATGTGGGAGATCTAATGGGGGAAATGAGAAGCAGACGATAGAAGGAATTGGTGAGGAGAGCGATAATAAAGGGGGTTGGGAAAGACAGGAATGGATGAAAATGGAAGACAAATGTACCCTTGATAAAAAGATAAGTATAAAACATTAATGCCGTAAGAGAAAAGGAAAAGAAACGAAAGGGGAGAAAGATGTGTAAACAAAGAATGAAATACATACTAAGAAATTAAGATGTACAAGAAAGAAAGAAGGGAATAGGAAAAGAGAGAAAAATAAAATAAAAGAAAAGAAAGAAAGATGTATGAACAGGGAGAGAACAATTATAAAGATTTATGAAAAAGAAAGACGTATAAAAGAAGAATGAGATATTTATAAATAGCGAAAGAAAGACGTAGAAAAATAAGAGATGCTAATGAAGAAAGGAAAGAAGATAAAGGTTCACAAAATAGAAAGCAGACGAAAAAAAGATAGAAATCTACAAAGAAAGGAAGGAAGGGAGGAGAAGGAAGGAATGAAGGAGGGAAATAAGGAAGAGACTAACGAATGAAGATAGAAAGGAAAGAGGGTTAGTTTATTCTTTCTTGGTCTCTTGCTTTCCTCTAATCCCTCTGTTGTTCCATTCATTATTCCAGCCAGGCCTATCGAACCTTCGTTCTGCGTATGGCACCTGGTATTCTCGAATGGTCACCCCATCTATGTACCGAGGAGGCTCGACGTTGTTTAATTTCGGTGATCTTATGAGAATTGGAGCATCCAACCTGATTTGGCAGTAGCATCGGGGAGAGGTTCCTCAGTCTTAGTCAGTGTGCTAAGTGCTTAATGGAGAGGCATTCAGTACCATTTTAAAAGTATTTGATATGGCTCGACGTTGGATTAGATACCGAACCAGAGGTGAGCACTCTACCATTGGGCCACGGTGATCTTATTTCCATATATCCCCCCTCCCTCTCTCTCTCTCTCTCTCTCTCTCTCTCTCTCTCTCTCTTTTTTCACTATCTATAAAAGGTAGATATTCAACGCCTATACAGATTTATCTATGTATATTGTGTGGATGTAGAATAATCCGAAAGGATGATAATAATAATTGACAATGTGGAAATGAAAAGATTGAGAACTAGTTTAGTGCATCTCACAATTGTTATTAAACGATCCTATGCATTTCGTCTATCTATTCCTTTCCACTTCTTCCCTATCTATCTATCTATCTATCTATCTATCTATCTATCTATCTATCTATCTATCTATCTATCTATCTATCTATCTAGTGTGTGTTCCCTATTTCTTTCTGAATGTACTACCATTCTCTCTGTGTTTTCCTAATTGTAAGACTCCCGCTATATTTCCGCCCTGAAAAGAATGAAATCAATGTTTCGTTATCATCAAATTATGGTTTCCGATTCTGAGTGCATTCAAACCAGCAGGATTTTAAAGAGGACACCCGAATAGTGCACACGACTTTTATACATGTTGTTTACACTTGAATCATGTAACGAATCTACCCCCCTTACATATGGGTTACTGATTTATGTTTAGTTTCTTTCTTTATTTCTTTCTTTCTTTCTTATTTTCGTTCTTTCTTTATTTCCTTTCGATAAATGCACCATCATTCTTTCTTTCCTTCTTTTCTCTCCTCACTTCATGTCTTCATCTTCCTCATCTTTCTTCGTACTTATTACTCCCCACCCCCCCCACACACACATTCTCTCTGTTTTACTACAGTCAACTCTATGTCCCTCTCTTCTGGTCAAAATGTATTTCTTTTGCTATCTCCCCTCCTCTTTCTTTTTTGTTCCTTCTTTCTTAGTCTACCCCCCCCACACACACACACTCTCTCTCTCTCTCTCTCTCTCTCTCCTTCGTTTCTTATTTCTTTCTCAATCTTCCTCATTTTCTCCCATGTCGTTATTTCTTAGGCTATCTTCCCCACTCTCTCTCCTCATTTACGTCTTTCTCCACCTTTCCCACTCTCTCTCCAGCCGTTATTTCTCAATCTTCCCCAATCGCTTTTCCTCATCCCTTCCACTTTTCAAAAAATGACCAAAATCAAGAACCTTGCAAGTAAGTAAACATAGAATAAAATAACAATAAAAAGTTCCAGAATAAAGAGAGAAGGAATAAACGGGTGGGAATCAAAGCTTCATCCGAAACGGGTGTCCGTCTCGTGAGTTCAAATAATTCAATAGGCATTACAGATTAAGAGTAGATCTATGTTTAAGATGAGAGGTCTGTCCGGAAAGTATTCACTCATTTAGAATATCTCGAGAACCAGTTGCGTGACCTCGATGTAACTTGGTAACCATTCGGAGGGGACCTTACTACACAAGCGTGGATAGACACTCTCCTGTTGGGTTAATCAGTAGGCAGTGAGATGCCATTGACTGAGCTTGTGTATTATGTGACCGTTGTATTCACAATGACCAGCCGAGCCATACTTCACTTTTCATCTTTGGTCTAAGCAAGTTTGGCAGCCTCCCTACAGTGCAGATTTTGCTCCTTGCGTTTTCTGATTTTCCTCAAATGGCTGTGGATGAGTTTAAGGAGAACGTGGCGATTACGAAAGGGGACTTTGCAGACTGTTCTGAAAAGTCGGAATGACGCAGAGATAGGTATGTAGATCCTAAGGGGACTAAAGCACCATTGGCCTAGGTAGGCTATTCATACGTTAATATAAAACAGTTAGATACTTTCCAGGCATGTCTCGCTTATACCTTGCATTTCCTGTTAATTCGCCTCAAGGTCACCAGGGCTGAAGAAGAATTTGATATTGCATTTCTAAATTTTACTTTCTCTTAACCTGGCTTTTTCGATAAACTTTTCATCATAAATAACAGCAAAAATGCCAGACATCATTACACTGGTCAATAACATTGATCTTTTTTTTCTCATCAAGGTTGCAATACAACTTTTTAAAAACCAATTCCCGACACAGATCACGAAATTCGACGGTTAAATGTAAACAAGATTTGTATCAGTCAGAACTTTTCAATGCTGAAAATCAAAATTACTATGTATAAAATATACAAAGAAGATACTATGCAGAAAGACTAGCTAAAAACGTTGAGGTCTATGATGCTCTATAATGGTTATATGTTAAAACCTCCCCCCTCTTGTGTGTACTTTCTTTTTCTTTTCTTTTTCACTTTCCGTTTTCTGCTTTGACCTTTTCTACCCAACTCTCCTCACACTTACCCCTCTCATTATGTTTCTACCTTCTCCCGTCGTTCCCCCACCCACTCTCTCTACTTGCTTGTTCTTCTTCGTTTTCCCTCCATCATCAGAAACAAACCAAAAAGTAAAGGACACAACATCCTGAAAGAATCTCATTCATAAATACGCAAAATCCTTACATGAATCTATCGTATCTGCTTTGCAATCACAATTATTCGATTTGTCACTTTTATGTTTTCGTTTCGCTTCAAATATTTATACTCAAATCTTCGGTTCGTTTCTGGCCGGCATTTATTTCGTGTGTTCTAATCAAATTAAAAAAGGGAAGAAAAGAAAACCTGTTGTATTGTTTGTATTCGAAAGTCGCTTTTCTTGCATAGAACAAAGTTTTTAAAAGACAAAGGAAAAGACAAGGGTAAAGAGAGGGGGAAGTGGATCTGAACAGCAAAGGGGTAAATCAAACCGGTCTCTCAATAGAAACCGTCACGTGACCAACGTGTTTTGGCTTCAAGTCGGGGTGATCAATTACAAAATTGGAAAAAGGGGTGATCAATAAATCTCGCCTTTCGTAGGGCGGAAAGCATTTAAAGTTTTCAACAAAAAAAAACAAGTGTGAATGATGCCGGACACAAACTGATGGATCAATTTAACATGAAACTTACATTGTAAATTGAAGAATTTTCAAAAAAGTTTATTTTAGACATAATAAGGAGTACATCTTTGATGTTCAGCTCTCTAGCTCTGCATGTACACGCAATCCATACATAGCCAGCCAACCATCCAGCTAGACCAATTTAAAACTAAAGAAACCTATGTTGACAGTCTTGGTGCCAGTTTTGGTTGACGGTTCCTAACAGGATGACAAATAATCACTCGGCTTGTATTTCCCCTTAAAGTAAGGTTTGCAGAATCCGATTCTTTTGTGCCTTCACAAAATACACATTAACCAATGATTATTTTCCGGTGACAAAATGTCATTCATAAAAATTGATGAATCAAAAACAAAAGAGAGAAACAAATCGCGAGTAAAAGGAGAATTCTTTGTTTTCAAAATGGCCAATTGATAGTGGAAAATGTCGCCATGACACTTCCGGTAAGTACAATAGCACTGGGAGATGGAAAACGTTTATTTTTGTTGAATGATTAAATAAACTTGATATCAAAATAATGTTTGTTTCTTATCAAATACGTTATCTCTAATCAATGTAATATTTATCTGAAAATACAACTATAAGAATTGATGGTTTAAATCTATGTTAGTGTGCGCCACTTCGCACAGATCACTAAATATATATATTTGCTTTTCTCTATCTAGCTTAGTCAGTTCATAGCTATCTATCTATCTATCTATCTATATTAGTCAGTTCATATCTAACTTTCTCTCTTTCTTTCTCGTATCTACCTTAGGCATTTCATTATATATCTATCTCATTCTGTCTATATCTAACTCCCACCCTTCTCTATAATTCTCTCTTATTCTGTTCATATATAATTATCTCTTCCCCTCTCGATATCTATCCCAGTCTGTTCATTCCTATCTATCTAACTATTTATCCGTTTGTCGGTCTGTCTTATTCTATTCAAAACGAGCTCTCTCTCTCTTTCTCTCCCTCCCCCTCTCTCTATATATATATATATGATGGGTATGGTTAGACAAT
>VCCN01003292.1:452996-471193 GCA_006491835.1 Architeuthis dux
CGACTGAAGATGATTACTGAAATGTTTGTATTGTATGTTTGTTGTGTGGATATAAGGTAATCCGACGGAATGGTGGTAGTAATTTGACAATGTGGAAGTGAAAGATTGAAAAGAACACCATTGTATTAAATATATGATGAATACAAAATTATAAAAAATATATATTTTTTAGTAAAAATGTATTTATTTATTTATTAGAATGAAATAAGTCCTTGCGTATTTGTTACATGTTCGTAGATATGTAAAACTGGTCAGTTTGGTCGATAAGAGAGCCGCCTACCGATCACTTGGACGTGATTTCAAATCACAGTAGGAAAATGTTAATTTTATATATCGGTTTGTTTTAACGTGACGTGGCAGACAAACAGTGAAGAGTTTACTACTCTAGATTAGGTGAGGATTGTTCTTGTACTTGTTTTTATTGTTCTTGTTACGGTGGAAAACCAATGTCAACTCCAGCCTCCGACCTTTGTTCGACGGTTTCTAATGAACCGAACGAATCTTCTGGCCAAACTAAACCTGCTCTTTTCTTTCTTCTTCTTAATCTATAATTGTATATTATAAAGGGATTCTGAACACGAGAACAGACATCTTGTGTTTAGGATATTCATGTCTCTACATATTTGCTTCTGAGTTTAACAGACGAACATGTGGGGAGGTGCTGCCCAAATGTTCAGTGAATTTGAACAAAGCCTGCGAACCGAATATAGTAGAGACTTCTAAAGTTATCCGTTTGTGAGCAGTAACCCTTTTTGAGCCAGTGTACAAAATACAGGCAATGGAATTACTTCGATGGAGACGGTCGTAACTAGGTATTAGGGTGAGTAATTTGTCATAGTCATTCCCCGAACTTTTGCGTAGCACTTTGTATGTAAACATGGACGTGATTATTGTATACCATCTCTCCTTTGTAAGCAAGCATTGTTTTAAATTACAGACTGCGATTGATGTCATAGTTTTATCCCCTACAATGGATTATTCTCCGCCCGAAGAAACAATTATTAGATAATAATATATTCATATATTTAACCATAAAGGTCATTTCCTTGCATGACAAACAAAAACAACATATGATTGCAGAACACGCACCACACAAATCCATGTGCGACTGTGCACATTCACATTCTTAATAACACGACAATAATAATGATAATAATGAAATTCCTTTGTAGAACAATTGAATTATCTATAAAACAACACAAATTCCTAAGGTTCTGACCTTTACATTTTGCGATAGCAAAAATATCAAAAAATAAATGAACGATGAAGGAAAAATTCGGGAAATCGTTTCCTGATTCTATCTTTATTATTTCCCGCCACAAGGTGGTGCACTCGCTGAACTCGGCTCATCTTCAATTTTCAGAGTAAACAGGATGATGGCCTCGTTTCTCTTTCGTCCCCCTTCCATTCTTGCTTATTACTTGTCTGTTGTTTGTTACTGCCTGATACTTTTACTCAAATTATTTCATTTTTACACAATGTGCTTCAAGGTTGTTTACGAAATAAGAAGGTCTGCTATTTATGACGACGATTATTTCACAGTTGGTTGAGTCGCTTTTACAGGATCAATTATATTGTTCGTAGGAAGGGGAGTATGTACCTTCACACGAGTATAAATAGTACAAGCATTTATTTATGAGGGGTTTTGCTTCAAAGCATGTGAGAGGAATGAGACTGATTCCCCAAGGATGAATGTATTTAAGTGTTTGTGTAAAGAAAAGGATAATGGATGATTCGTTTGAAAACGATAATTCATTTAAAAAAACAACTCTAAAATCTTTTGCAAAAAGATGATTCCTTTTATAGGGAAAACAGAACGAGATGTTTGTTCTTATGAGATAAGACATTTCGGGGGCTTCATAGAAAGGTTTTGCGATGATTGTGTTTCATTGCTTGTTTACTTGGAGTAATAATAATAATCGAAGAAAATGGACATCATTTTCGAAACTCTTGAGAAAACAACGGTTTTTAACGGATGTAATCAAAATGTGATGTTCTTGTTTATTTCTCTATTATTTATTTGGAGTCGACAATGGCGTCTGACAATCAAACAAAACGGACGTTATTTTCGAAGTTCTAGATGTTGTTAACGGAATATTTATTAAGCAGGAACGATAATTCGGCCGTCTCCGGCGTTCTTATATTCTTTTCTCCTTCGAAATTGATAGCTGTTTGCCGTGTGTATATAAAGGCTTCTTTTAAAATAAAATGTAACTAAGTTTCTTCTGCCTTTACGACGTGCGTGTCTTTACCTTAATTATGTCAAACGCAACAGATGTAATCAAAAGGAAGTCTAGGACTGCACCGAGTACGTTCTACTTTGTCGAGGAGATCAGTCCACCCCTTCAAACAATTCATGAGCCAGTGTGGCAGGGTAAGTCCCATCACTCCCAGTGTCTTACAGTTACAGCAATAGATTTAATTAGATAGATGGAACAAGAGGTATTCTAAAATTCACATGAGAAGAGATTCATGGATTACTTAAAGAGAAACGAGCCACTAATTAGGCAAAGATAGGCAATACATTTAAAGCTCTAAAAATCACCGCCTGGGTTTTTTAGTGGATAAAGCAAAGGTAAAGCTCGACTGGTTTCCTGGAGATCATGAGTTCAATCCTTGGGTCAGGCAGATCGATATCATTGATGGGATCTGAAATATTCTTTAAGAGAGACATTGGACATTGTATTGTATGTTATTTATTCGCCTGCTCACGAGGGCAATTCCGACACAAGGTTAGGTTTAATGTGGGGGTCCACACACGTGCGTGTGAGTAGAGGCAACTATTATCAAGTTCCTCCCCCCTAGCCTTTGGCACGCACAGACATCAGGGAATGCCTTGATCTTATCCCCATTAGTGCAACGGAGAGGTGCAGCCTAGGAGAACGGACCTCCTGGAACCAGACATTATATTTTGGGGGCAACAGGAAACACCAGGTAATAACAAATATAGTATTGAAAACAGCCTACCACCATGGATCAAAGGGTTTCGTTTAACATTGTCGGAAGTCTGACGAATGCGACAGACACCAGAAGAAGGCAGGAAGATAGATCGGCCGAAACGTTGTGAGAAAAACAGCAAAAACGAGGAAGCTGATATGAATGGTTCAATGAATGAATATTTTTTATTTCGTAAATAATCTTGAAAGACACGTTCAGAATGAAATAAAGTAACACCAAGAGGTATTAACAGGGGATCATCTCAAAGGAAAGTATCAGCTTGGGGTGTTAATATGAGATGAAATTCAAGGAAATTGAGTTGGAAAATGCAAAGAAACATTTCAAGTCTGAACGTGAATGTATTTGTGATTCTTGATGTGCTCGATTCATGTGTGACTGACTGAGAAAGCGAACAGATGAGAAAAGTTCAAAGAAAAGTTTATGGTTTCCGTTTATATTTCGATCACGATTTGTGAGGACGACATTCTTTATTTGCAGTTGTTTGATCTATTAAAGGTGTTTATAAAAGAGAATAGGATTCTCTTCAGTTATGCTCAGGTGTGTGTATGTGCGTGTATGCGTGCGTGTGAGAGAGAGAGGGGGAGATAGAAAGAGGGGGGAGCAAAAGAAAGATTGAATTCTTATGTAATAGACAGATAACGTGATAATCAAACACAGGGTGGGTGAAAAGAAACTTCCTATTGGGAATTGGTCATAACTTTATTATTTATTGGTCGATTGTAGTCAAACCAGCTATACTTTGGACCATACGATGGTAGAATGTGTCTGCTGTATTAAAATTCAACGTGGGCACCGGCGTTGTCCACCAATTTCTGGTATGGCCTCGATATATCTTTGCAGGAAGTTATGTTGGCCCTAACGGCTGATCCAGAGTGTGTGGTTTGGTGCGGTACACCCCCTCCTTTGCCCACCCCACAGGAATAAGTCACAGAGCATAAAGTCAGAGTTTCGTGCACGCTATTCATTTCTAATAGGCAGTTAATTCTCACCCACTCTGTAGAATGAAATATTAAATACCTTGTTGTTTAGATAGATAGATAGATAGATAGATATGGACAGACTAGGATAGATAGATAGATAGATAGATAGCACTAGAATAAATAGGTCGATAAATTCATTAATTGATAATGTCACAATGATCGGCTAAAAAAACACAGAAATGCATTTTATCTCTAATAAAATGAACATGAAACACCATGCTGCCGGACACAAACTAAGGGACCAATTTACAAATTGAACTCCCAACTAAAAACCCATTTAGCCGGGGAATTTTCAAAAGAACAACATAACCGTTTTTTCTACACATAATAAAGAGTACATTTTTTACATTTTCAGCCATCTGGCTCCATTGGTGTGCGTGATAATAGCCAGTCACCCAGCCAGACCAACTTGAACATTGAAGAAACCTATGTTGACAGTTTTGGTGACAGTTTTGGTTGACGGTTTCATATACCTACATAGAAACATTCTAATTGAGATAGGATGATTTCATCGCAATAAAGACATGGTAGAATTCTCAAAAGTGGGCTGTGAAGAAGGGAACAATTCTGCTTTTATAACTATTCAAAAGAAAAAGGTTATGCATATGTAGGCTCAGAATCTAACGTAAACTCGTGAGCACATTGGAAACAAAACAGGATATAATCGTTAGGTCGTCTTCTAAAGAGACACAGAAACCGGCCTTCTATTAGGTTTTAAGTTCGGTTTCGAATAAGCGTTTTGTTGCACAGACGTAAACATCTGTTCACGTTTTTGTCACCGTGAATCGAATGAAAGAAAAAAGGCAGCTGTTTGATTGCAAAAACAATACAGAAACAATTAAAGAAACCATTTCAAATAATCTGTTACATTTACAATAAAAAGAAAGGTCTGTTTGGAAGGAGAATTTACCAACGAAGAAAATAGAGTCCGGCTGGCTTGAAACATTTTCTAATGTTAGAAAACAACAAAGCGATTCTTTAATGTACTGTAGAAGGTAGAGAAACTATGAAATAGTTTGTATACAGAACAGAATTGAATGTGTCTTCCTTTCCGCAAGGGAGATTATAATCTCTTCAGAAAGGGAGATAACTATGTTAAAGTTTTCGGAAATCGATTCATGATATAAAAAACAGATAATTCTGAAATAGAAATAAAAGTCTGAAATGTGGAGAAACAGAAATAGAGAAGCTGATTTGTGCCAGACGAGGCTCAGCTTAGATAGATATCTGCTATTGGAACGAATTTCATTTTGATAAATGTCTCAGACTCTAGTTGTGTGTGCGTGTGAATAAATGGACCGGTGTGTTTGCATGTTGCAAGTGGTGATAGTTTTTCATACAGTGTAAATCTCTGTAAGATAATTCGGAATATATTCAATATCATCAGATGCAAGTATTAATACTGGCTTATCCATCTTATAGTAATGGAAAAGTGGTTGAAGCAAAATTTACACCAAGAAAATGGTTCTATGCGAAATATATTTCACTGGGACAGGTTTTAAACTATATTTGAAGAGAAATGCAAAAAAGGTAGTGCTTGGTCAGCAAAGGCTAACGGAATGTAAAGCCTTGGTTTAAAGGGTGGGGTCGGTTACACACACTCCGTACTTCACCTTAACACTTCATTAGCGCAAACCCGAGGCCTATTCCATACACCTTCCTCACAGGTCACCCGTAGGCTTGCAACGGGCGTGGTAGACCCTCCCATATCTTTGTTCGCGAAGAAAAGTATGATAATTCTGTCTACACTATTTATCGAGCCAGATAGATAGATATATCTGATAATAATAATTGACAATCTGGATATGAAAAGATTGAGAACTAGTTTAGTGCATCTCAACATTTTTATTAAACGGTCCTATGCATTTCGTCTATCTAAACTTAGACGTCATCAGGGAAGAAGTGGAAAGGAATTGATAGACGGAATACATAGGATCGTTTAATAACACTATTGAGATAGACTAAAGTAGTTCTCAGTTTTTTCATTTCCACATTGTCAATTATTATTATCATCCTTGTTCTACATCCACACAATATACATAGATAGATATTTATCAGCGTTGAATATCTACCTTCTCCTGAAGTGATGCATAACATAGACGTTACTCACAATTTTCTATTTTATTTTATTAACTTACTTGTTCAGAACTTCACCGTTCCACTGATCTTTCATTTTGACGATGGCAATCGACAAAACGGCGATCCCAGCGAAACACACACACACATAACCAGGGATAAAAATCGAAAATATATAATCAATGAAATCGTGGAATCTAAACAAAACGGAAAGAAACGAAACAACAAAAAAACAAGGCAGTTTATAAAGAATTGGAAAGACGAATCGAATACGTTTTCCGCGTCTAAATTCTATTGTTTAAATAAGATGTTCCGTGCAACTATTTACATGTGTTCTTTGCTTAGAATGTGTTATTTGCATAGAAAATAGAAAGCACAAAGCAGTAGGCCTCTGTAGACTATCCGGCGATTAAAAAAAATGAAAAAGATAAAAATGGAAGAAAAAACAGATGTATAAATATACAACTGTATGAAATAAATAGCAAAACAGATGTATGAGAGATTCTGTGGGGAAATAAAGAGAAAATGACTGATGATAGATTGAGCCCGGATGGTTAGATGTTCGTTCAGGAATTCGTGTTCTAATAGACATGGGGGTGGGGTGGGGTGTAGAATAAGGAAACGCCCTTGTTGTTTCTCCAGTATTTGAAACTGTCAACAAAAAATGTCAACAAAGTTGTCAACATAGGTTTCTTCAGTTTTTCATGGAGCTAGAGGGCTGAACATGTAAAGAATTATTTTTTGTCTTTTGAAAATTCTCCTCAAAATAGATTTTTAGTTGGGTTTCAATTTACAATGTAAGTTTTTGCTAAATTAGTCCTTTAGTTTGTGTCCAGCCCCATTCACGTTTTTTTAAAAAGATGTAGACTGTTTTAGTGATTACCGTCCAGCAAAAGGCGAGAGAAGTAACTTATTCATTAATCACCCCTTTTTCTAATATTTTTAATTGATCACCCCCAACACGGCATCCAGCCAAAATCCGTTGTCCCCGTGACGGTTTCTACTGAGTATTTAGCCAGACCTGCTTCTCCAGTATTTTTCTCTCGTTCTTCAGGATAACTGATTGTATGGATTAAGTAAAATAATGTGTTTTGTTTATCTATTGTATTAGATATCGGAGAATTGATGCTTTAGGCTGAGTTGTCTATAGAAACGGAGATGTGGTTGACGCGGTGGTCGGTGAACGCGAAAGACGAATATGGGAGATGTAATGGGGGAAATGAGAAGCAGACGATAGAAGGAATTGATGAGGAGAGCGATAATAAAGGGGGTTGGGAAAGACAGGAATGGATGAAAATGGAAGACAAATGTACCCTTGATAAAAGATAAGGAGAAAAAATGGATGACGTAAGCGAAAAAGGAAGAAAGAAAGAGAGAAAGAAAGAAAGTTATAATGATGTAAGAGTAAAAAAAGAAAGTAAGAAACAAGAAAGAAAGAAAGAAAGGAAGAAAGGAAGTTGTATTAATAAAGAAAGAAAACTTATGGGAGAAAGATGTATAAAAAGTGAAAAAGAGGAAATGGAATTAATAATGTAAGAGAAAACACAAATAAAGAAAGAACATTGTATAAAAAGAGAGGAAAGAGAAACATAGATAAAAAGAAAAAAAGCGAGATAACGACAGAGAGAGAGAGAGTGAGAGAGAGAGAAATATATATATAGAGAGAAAGTGATAGAGAAATATATATATATATATATAGAGAGAGAGAGAGAGAGAGTGAGAGAGAGAGAGTTAGAAGAACGTCTATGAAGAATGGATGAAAATGGAAAACCAAATGTACCCATGATGAAAGTATCGACAGTTAGTGTTGTAAGAGAAAAATAAAATTCTAAAAAAGAAAGAAAATTGTTTGAATAAAGAAAGAGAACTCAGAAGGAGAGATGTACGAAAAAAGAAAGCGAGAAGGATGTAAGAAATAAGAAAGATACAAATGAAGGAAGGGAGGAAGGAAGATAATGATGTACAAAACAGAAAGTACAAACACGTATGAAGTAGGAAAGAAAGAAAGAGAGAAAGAATGAATGAAAGAAAGAGACTAACGGACGAAGATAGAAAGAAAGAGAAGGAACAAAAGAAACAAACATACAAACAAATGGAGAAAGAAAGAAAGGGCGGGAGGAAGGAAATAAGGAAATAAAGGTGTAGTTAGAAAAGAAATGTGTAAATGGAAAGAAAGAAAGAAAAAAGAAAAAAGAAAGAAAGACTCAAAAATGGGATGCAATCATTGAAAGAACGAATGGTGGAAACAAGAGAAACACTGAGAAACGTAAATGAAGGCAGGAGTAAGACATATTTAAAAAATCAAAACAGGTCTGGTTAGTCACACAATAGAAACCGTCACCTGACCTATGTATTTTGGCAGCATGCCGTGTTGGGAGTGATCAATTACAAGAATGGAAAAAGGAGTGATCAACGGGTAAGTCTCTCGCCTTTTGTTGGCCAGAGATCCCTAAAAAGGTTTTTCAAACAAGCGTGAATGCTACCGGACACAAACTAAAGGATCAATTACAACATTGGAAAAAGGGGTGATCAATGAATAAGTTACTTCTCTCACTATTTGTTGGGTATTGTTCTCCAATTTTCATTTCAATTTTTTCAGGCTCGACGTTGGTTAACTTCGATGATCTTACGAGGTGCGTCCAGCCTGATTTAGCCGTAGTCCCTTAGCCTTGTGGAGAGGTTCCCCAGTCTTAGTCCTTGTGCTGAGAGGCATTGAGTACCCTTTTAAAAGTATTGGGTATTTGGATTGAACCATGGCCTACCGAACCTGAGGTGAGCACTCTACCACTTAGTCATGCTGATCGTATTTTCGTATATTTCCTACTCTCCCCCTCCCCCTATCTTTCTCGCTATCTATCCCTTTCTCCTTTTTCACACTCTATCTATCCCTCTCTCTTTCTTTTTCACAATCTATCTATCTATCTATCTATCTATCTATCTATCTATCTATCTATCTATCTATTTATTGTGTGTTCCCTATTCCTTTCTAAATTAATAACCATTCTCTATCTGTTTTCCTAAATGTAAGACTTCCGCTATATTTCCGCCCTGTAAAGAATGAAATCAATTTTTCGTTATCCTAGAATTAGGTTTTCGATTGAATGAGTGCATTCAAACCAGGAGGATCTTTAAAGATGGCACCCAAATGCAGTGCAGACGACTTTTATAAATGTTCTTCACACTCGAATCATGTAACGGATTTCCCCCCCCCCTGCATATTTGTGTTACTGATTTCTTTCTTTCGTTGTTTCTTTCTCTCTTTCTTTTCGTTCTTTCTTTCCTTTCGATAAATGCGTCGTCTTTCTTTCTTTCTGTTTATCTGTCTTACTCTCTTTATCTTCACACTTACATTCATTTCTTTTTATATCTTCCCTATTCACTCCCTTTCTCATTCTCTCACTCTCGTTCTATTTAGTTTGATAAATGCCCCTTCTTTCTCTCCTCACTGTGTGTCATCATCTTCCTCATCCTCTCCATGATTTGATTTCGGATCTTCACACACACACACACACACACACACACACACACACACAGAGGTTCTTTCGCTCCCTCACTAACACACTCATCACACACACACATATTCTCTCTCTCTCTCTCTCTCTTTCCCACTCTCTCTCTCCCCTTCGTTTCTCTCTTTCTTTCGCTATCCGCCCCACTCTTTCTCCTCCATTTCTTTCGCGACTTCCTCACCCCCACCTTTAATTTTGTTGATGTTGCTTTCCATTTTCTCTCTCTCCTTCATTTCTTATTTCTTTCTCTATCTCCCCCTCCCCCTCTCTCTCTCTCTCCTCCATTAGTCCTATCTTTCTTTTTCTCCTCAATGTGTTTATTTCTCTCTTTTGTTCTTGTTTCTTTTCAAATCTTCCTAACTCTTTCTCTCCTTTTTCTTTTCCCTTTCCTCTTTCTTTTACATACTCACATACAAACACACACAGGGACTCTCACTCTCTCCTTCGTTCTTCATATTTTTCTCTCCTTTCTTCATTCTCTCTCCAGTCGTTATTTATTTCTCAATCTTCCCCAATCACTTTTTCTCCACTTTTCAAAACAGTCTGCAAAATTCTCTTTCGGGATGGTCATCTGCAGCTTCGTTGCATTCTCTTTAATCTCGTTCACAGTCTGCAATCCCGCCCCTCTCCGCGGTGATTTTAGCTTTGCGAAAAGCCAGAAGTTGCAGGCAGCTAAATCCCGACTGTAACCGGTGTCTGACACACTTGACTGATGCTATGTTTTGCCAAAAATCCCTTGCTGCATATTCCTTGATCTGCGTTCTGTCATTCCGAATGCGACGGTCACTCAGTACAGAAATCTACACAATGGCGTCTCACTGCCGACCTGCCTGAATGAAAATCGAATCATGTCATTCACCAGACTAGATTTCTAATCATCGCTTTATGGAAAGAGTCCCATAGAAGACATACTTATAATTAAATAGACTGTATATGTCATTCTTTTAGAAATTGTACGTATTCTTATTTACGAGAGAAATTCAAGATGCCCCAGTGCTGAGTGATTACTAATACAATTCCCATTTTTATATTCTGCATATATATCAAATGAGACAACAATGCAACGCGCACAGGAGAGGATCATGCTTAACATCGTATGGAGAGATTATAACCGAGGTACCATAAAATCCTTAGAAAACCCAAATGGCAATGGGCAGGACACGTTGCAACAATGTCAAACAATCATTGGACATCACGACTCACAACGGGGATCTCCAGAGATCATATGCGGAATTGTGATGTTTTAGACAGGTTCAGAAGATAATAGCACAGCGACGCCCACGATTGAAAGGTCTGGCGGATGTTGGGGCAAGTCTATGTTCAACGACCTACGTTAAAAGGATGGTGATGATGATGATGACGACGACGACGATGATGATGGTGATAACAAGTGGATTTTTTTTTTAGTTACTTCTAATTGCGTTGATTGGATAATTATGGTGTATTTTGAAAAAAAAACAAGAGTAATTGATCTCATTAACCAGTTTGTAACGGATGTAATCACAGTTTATCTATATATTTTTGAAGTCTGCCAATCACGGAAAACGATGTCATTTTCGAGGCTCTGAGAAAACAACGGTTTTCAACGGATGTAATCAAAATGTGATTATATCTTTATTTATCGATACTTTTTTGAAGTCTGCCAATCACAAAAAACGGATTTCATTTTCGAGGCTCTGAGAAAACAACGGTTTTTAACGGATGTAATCAAAATGTGATTATATCTCTATTTATCGATACTTTTTTGAAGTCTGCCAATCACAGAAAACGGATGTCATTTTCGAGGCTCTGGGAAAACAACGGTTTTTAACGGATGTAATCAAAATGGGATGATTTGTTATTTATCTATTATTTATCTGAGTCTGACAATAAAAAAAAACGGACGTCATTTTCAGAGCGTTATCGGTTTTTAACAGATGTGATAACAAAAACAAAAACAAACACCAGCGGCTAACTTCAATATAACAGTTCAATTAGCTCCAATCGTCTTTGTTTCCTTGTCATTGGAATCAGTTGATTGATTTGTATCGTGTGTTTTAAAACTTTTTTTTTAGTGCAACAGTAAGTACACGTTAAACAAATACACGCACCGGCGTCTTTGTGCTGTGTAACGTAGACCAGAGGCCACTAACCTTTTTGCACCGCTGACCGGTTTAATATTGACAAGGAGGGCGTGCTAATCACGACCGGAATCCTATCACTAATGAACCTAAGCTAAGGATATGTAACCAAAACCGCTGCTGATAATTGATCACTGCTCAATTATCTCCCTTTTTATATTTGCTCTCTACATATGCTAATGATCCAAACGTATCAGTAAGTAGGCAAAACTAAGTGTATGAGTCCATTGTTTCGAATGATGGGTAGGAGATGTTTTCATCAGCCAACATTGGTACGTTTAAGTGGAAGTGTCCCCTGTTTCGGAGAAAGAAACAAACAGAGAAAAACATCACACTGTTCATTATATATATACTAGCCGAAGATCCCGTACGTAAGTCGGGGATGAAACTCGAAAATACTACACCCTCCTACAGCCGAGGACTCGTTAACCGAACGTGCGTTTATGTTAGAAAGAAAAATAGAGAAATTCTTTTTAATATAGATTTTCGTTTCTACAGACTAGCTGCAATTCCTCCCTATATGGCTAGTTCCTGCAGAAGGCCTAAATGGGAATTAATTACTTAAACAGTTAAATTTATATATTTTAGTATAAATGTATCTATTACAAAAAACTTAATAATTGAGTTTCTAGTCGGCGATAAAAGAAATGCAGCTTGATCTTCTTTAGGCTTCCGTATGCTTGTAAAATATAAACACAGCCAGAAGTAGGTCATCGTTGTTAAGTTTCGGCCGAGCTAATGAAAAAAATCACGGAACTCTTTAGGAATATAGATTAAAACCTGCCCCAGTGAGATATCAAAAGCATAGAACTTTTTCCCTTGGGGTAAACGCAGTTTTTAGGGCGAAACATAGCTTCAACCACTTATGGCAAATTTCCATTATTATAAGAGACCGTTGACTTTTGGTCGTTACTGTAGCAAATTAAGAAAACTAGAAGGAGTGACCATTTCCTTGTCAATTAAAATTGAAGATACAATATGGCACAATACCAAATAGTGTAAATAGGGGGAATGTGTTCCGCCAGTCATCCAAGTGGGGAGAACCTGACGGCCTTGAGAATTAGCATTCGAAATCTTGTTTTTAACTGGGCTCGAACATTGACCACTTTCCGATAAACCAAATAGGTTAAATTCATTCGTGATATTCACGAGGCTTAGTTCGTACGATACAAGGCTAAATTGGAGAAAAGGTTGCTACGGAGATTATGTTGCGTCAATCTTCCATGCGTCTGCCTTGAAAGTCAGCATTTCAGGTTCTTGGTATCGGGCACTGATATGTGAGTTTACTTGGGGTCGAACACTGACCACTGGCCTCGGTGGAAAATACGCAACAATCTAATATTTCAAGCATTTCAATGAAATTACGGTTCCAGAATAAAAAGAGAAGAAATAAACGGGTGGGAGTCAAAGCTTCACCCGGAGAACAGGTGACCGTTTCTTGAGTAAAATGACTCAATAGGCATTACAGAATAAGAGGAGATCTCTGTCCAACATGAGAGGTCTGTCCGGAAGTATCCACTCATTTTGAATAGCTCGAGAACCGGTTGTGTGGCCTCGATGTAACTAATTGGTAAATAATCGGAGGGGACCTTACTGTGAAAGTGGGGGAGTGGGGTTAATCAATCGGCAGTGAGATGCCATTGACTGAGCTTGTGTATTATGTGACCGTTGCATTCACAATGACCAGGTGAGACACTTCTTCACTTCTCATACAGGGATCTTCCGGCTTAACTGCATTTTCTGATGTTCCTCAAAGATATTTCAGACCGTGGATGAGATTAAGGAGAACGTGCCGAGACAACTGATGGCAATTACGAAAGAGGACATTGCAGACTGTTTTGAAAAGTCGGAAGGACGCAGAGATAAGTATGTAGATCCCAAGGGGACTAAAGCACCATTGGTCTAGGTAGGCTATTCATACGTTAATTCGCCTCGAGGTCACCAGGGCTGAAGAAGAAGAATTTGACATTGCATTTCTAAATTTTATTTTCTCCTAACCGGGCTTTTTCATCACAAATAACCGCAAAAACGCCAGTCATCATTACATTACATCCTTACAGAAAAATTGTACTTTCTTTTCTCATCAAAGTTGCAGTACAACCTTTTTAGATCAATTTTCGACGCAGATTACGAAGTTCGTTTCTATCTAGCGCGTCTCATCTTTTGCTACGGACACATTCTGTTTTCAGTTCTTTTGTATATGAAGCAATACAGTCGAACGTTAAATGAAAACAAGATTTGTATCAGTCAGAACTTTTCTATGCAGAACATCAAAATTATGTATAGGATATACAAAGAAGTTACTATTCGGAAGGACAAGCTAGAAATGTTGAGCTTTGGACCCCCTATGGTGCTCTATATGGGTTATATGCTAAAATACAGCTTTCATCTCATCATAAAAACTAGACGTGATACAAGAAAACGGATTACATTTTTGGAATCAGCATCCAGAACTATATGAAGAACACCACAACACGTGCCTGATGAAACGTTGTTGTTGACATGGGTTATTATCTTTTTTTGACTAGTCTAACTTTCATCTTATTTCTGTTGCTTTCTTATTGCAAATCCTAGATCGTCATTCTATGACCCTACAAGTGGCGTCGATCGGGGAAATAAAGAACAAGTCTCTAGTGAGGTTTGAACTCGCATCCCTTATCCTTGGGAGCTTGCATTTCCGTGGCAGCTGCATTACCGTTTCGACTAAGAAGGCTAACTTGTTACAGAAATTCAAATCTAGCTACATAATCTGTATTCTTTATTTTGTCCAAACTCCCGATAAGCTGCCATCACTTTGTTTACATACATAGTAGTGTATGTAAACAAAGAAGCAATACATATTAAATAACTACATACACACGTTGTGATGGTAGCGGACAGAGTGAGGCCTCGGAGACGGAAAGGAGAAAACAAGAAACCAGAAATAGACAGAGAGGGAGGGTGGGGGTGAGAGTGAGAAAGAGTAAAATTGGATTAGACCATAAAAAAGAATTCTCGGAAGAATGAGACAAGGTGAAAGGCGACAGACGCTCGTCTTTGCCAATGCAATATACGTCGAGGAGCCAGAATATGTTAACTGACACCAATGTGGCTCTTGGGTGCGTCTTATGAAGCATAAATACACTTGTGAATTGAATGTGTTTATTTAGAGCTGCCTAAACGTGCAAGGCCTTACAACTCGGAAAAGTCAAATTGAAAATGAAAAGTAGTAGTTGTTATCCTCGCATTTACCCCTCTCTTCTTTTTCAACCTTCTCTTCTATATCTCCTCCTCTTCCTCCTACGCATCATCTTGCTCGTTCTTCTTTGCTTTTCTCTTCGTCTCCCCATACTTCCTGTGTATACTTTCTTTTTCCTTTTCTCTTTCAATTTTCGTTTTCATTTTTATCGTTCTGCGCCCAACTCTCCTCACACTTACCCCTCTCATTAATGTTTACCCCCTCCTCTTCTTACACCTCCCGCTTTTCCTCCTCCCCTTCTTTCTATTCGTTCTTTATTTTTCTCTTCATCTCCACCTTCTCCCTCTTGTGTGTACTTTCCTTTTCTTTTCTTTTTCACTTTTGGTCTTCTGCTTTGACCTTTTCTAACCAACTCTCCTCACACTTCTCCCGTCGTTCCCCCCCCCTCTCTCTACTTGCTTGTTCTTCTTCGTTTTCCCTCCATCATCAGAAACAAAACAAACAGTAAAGGACACAGAATCCTGAAAGAATCTCATTCATAAATACGCAACATCCTTACATGAAACTATCGTATCTGTTTTCCAATCACAATTATTCGATTTGTCATTTTATGATTTCGTTTACCTTCAAATATTTATACCCAGATCTTCGGTTCGTTTCTGGCCGGCATTTATTTCGGTTTTATTTATAATCAAATTAAACGAAGGGAAGAAAAGAAAACCTGTTGTATTGTTTGTTTTCTAAAGTCCCTTTCTTGCATAGAAGAAAGTTTTTAAAAGACACATTACAGACAAGGGGAAAGGGACAGAGAGATGAATCTAAACAGCAAAGAGGTAAATACAACGGGTATGGTTAGTCTCTCAATAGAAACCGGCACGTTAACAACGTGTTTTGGCAGCATGCCGCGTTGGGGATGATCAATTAAAAAAATGGAAAAAGGGGTGATCAATGAATAAGTTACTTCTCTCGCCATTTGTTGGGCAGTAATCATTTAAAAAGTCAGAATTTTCAACAAGAAAAACAAGTGTTAATGATGCCGGACACAAACTAATGGATCAATTTAGCATGAACTTACATTGTAAATTGAAGACCCCACTAAAAACCTATTTTGGGTGGGAATTTTCAAAAACAAACAAAAAGTTGTTTTAGACATAATAAGGAATACATCTCTGATTTTCAGCTCTCTAGCTCTGTTGGTTCGGCATGTACACGCAATCCATACATAGCCAACCAACCACCCACCCAGATAAACCGATTTAAAAACTAAAGAAACCTATGTTGACAGTTTTGGTGCCAGTTTTGGTTGACGGTTCCTAACAGGATGACAAATAATCTCTCGGCTTGTATTTCCTCTTAAAATAAGGTTTGCAGAATCCGATTCTGTTGTGCATTCACAAAATACACATTAACCAATGATTATTTTCCACTGACAAAAGAAATGTCATTCATAAAAATTGATGAATCAAAAACAAAAGTGAGAAACAAATCGCGAGTAAAAGGAGAATTCTATATTTTCAAAATGGCCGACTGATAGTGAAAAAGGTCGGTATGACACTTCCGATAAGTGCAAAAGCACCGAACGACGGAAAACGTTTATTAGAGACCGTCAACCAAAACTGTCAACATAGGTTTCTTCAGTTGTTAAGTGGCTCTGGCTTGCTAACTGCCTGACTATGTATGTATCACGTGTACAGGCTACAGGAGATTGAGGGCTGAACATTTAACCATACTACTTATTATGGCTTTTAAACCCGAACGCCCTAAAAAGGTTTTTAGTTGGGGTCTAATTTGCAATTTAAGTTTATGCTAAATTGGTCACTTAGTTTTTGTCCAGACTTTTTCAGCGAGTTTTGCAGTTTTTTTTATTGCTCTCCCCAACACGACCACAGGATGGTTGCTATTGGTTGACTAACCAGACCTGTTTTTGTTGAATGCTTAAAATAATCCTTTGTATCTTAGCAAGTACGTCGTCTCTAATCAATGTAATATTTATCGGAAAATGCAAATTGTATTTTCTCTATAATTATAGGTAATTATAGATGGTTTAAATCTACTTTAGTGCGCGGCATTTATCACCAATCTCTAAAGATATTATTTGCTTCTATCTATCTAGTTCATATCTATATATTTATATATCTTAGTCAGTCCATATCTATCTATCTATCTATCTATCTATCTATCGCAGTCTGTACATATCTAACCTCGTATTCCTTCCCTTCTCTATGTTTTTGCCTCATTCTGTTCATATCTAATTATCTCTTCCGCTTCCAATATCTATATCAGTCTGTTCATTTCTATCTATCTATCTCTCCGTGCGTGGATCGAACACGCGTCCACCTTGGAAGCTACCTTATACGCAGGTACTGCTTTACTGACTGAGCTAACGAAGGTCAGATGGTAGGCAGGAATCCTTTTGATCCTACACTTTGTTGGCTTCTCCATTCTCACGTTCATATTTTAGGCACGAATATAATGCGGCTCTCAATGTCGACAGTATGAAATCAAATGATGGATAATTTTATATCCGACAGCTCACACCGGCGCCGGGCAAATATAGGCTCTCACTAATAAATGTCATTATAATTATCATATTCTGTCGGATATAAAATTATCCATCATTTGATTTCATCCCTTTATCGGTCTGTCTGTTTGATTCTATTCAAAACGATCTCTCTCTCTCTCTCTCTCTCTCTCTCTCTCTGTTCCACCCAAATTGATGTTGCAAATTGGAAAGGCGTATCACGCGCGGGGTTACAAGTGTTTTTTGCATTGGAAATTAATCATAGAATCACACACTAGATATCACCGGATGATTCTCAGGGTATTCATTTCTGCATGATTCTTTCGTCATTAAAGAAACAAATATATTTTCTGCATAGGCATTTTGCATCTTGAAATAAAAAAAAAATGGCTCCAAATTGAAACAATTCGGAAAAATAGAAAATCCTCTAGGGGTTAAGAAGGCCTGGCCTGTTTTACACACACACATACGCACATACACGTAAGCACACACATACCACATACACACATTCCACATACGCACACACATATATACATACTACATACACACATGTCACCTACTGACATCCACGCGTGCACACACAACAGTTACGCCCACATGCCACTTACACACAGATACACACATGGACGGATATCCACATTCATCCACACGTGCATACACAGGCCACATATGCACACAATCCACAAATTCCACACACATGCCACATACACACGCACATACCCCTATTACACACGTGTGTGCATGTGTGTATGTGTGTTGTATATGTATGTGTGTGTGTATTTTGCATTTTCGAATAAACGTCGTTCGTTGAAAAATCGTTCCATGGTTTTAAACTTCGCCTCTTCTTCTTTTCTT
>VCCN01003292.1:543823-554515 GCA_006491835.1 Architeuthis dux
GCTACCATCTATGAGCAATACCCTAACAACTGGTTAGTGTAAATAATTTTGTTATTATCAGAATCACTGAAATACGTGTATATTATCACCAGGAGCCACTATAATCCCTCCATCTTCAGTCTGGTCTTTTCCTACTGCGTTTAATGTCCCATGGGCACCAATCGGTTAGCATTTTCCACTATCTATTGTCATCTCTTCTTGCTAGGTGACCATCACATCTCCATTTTTTCTATCTCTTAGAGTTATTCCTAGTATTCCTCTTTCTATGGCTCTCTGTGCTATTCGTTTTTTGTAGATGTACACATATATACATGACTGAAATCGATAGACAGATAGATAGATAGATAGGAGTTCGGTGTTAGTAATGAGATGACTTCATTCAAGGAAGAGCCATATCAATAGATTTATGTTAATCCACACTTGCTATTAAATCTTAAACCTCGAAAGAACTTATTGATGTCACACTCTTAAATACTTTTGACTTTCACACTAATTTTTGTCATTTTAATGTTGTTTGTATTGTAACATTTCTGCAAATCATATTTGAATTGCTTTGCTTTTGATATTGCAACGTATTTAGTGTGTATTTCTCAAAAGCTTTTTCGGAATGTAAATTTAAGTAAACATTATTGTGATAACTTCTACCGATCACAGTGGCCCAATGTCCGGTTCGGTAGGCTGTGGTTCAATCCACCGGCGAGTCATACCAAGGACTTTAAAAATGCTACCCAATGCCTCTCCGCTAAGCACTCAGGACAAGGACTAGGATTGAGGGACCGCTCCCCGAGGCTAAGCGGTTACGGCCAAATCACGTTGGATACACCGGTTCTCGTAAGATCACAAGTTGAGCAACATTGAGCCTGGTCAGTACCTAGATGGTTGACCATTGGGGAATACCAGGTACCGTACGCAGAACGAAGCTTCGAGGGGCCTGGCAAGCCGGGAGTGGGTCTTACTAACAATTGCCCGTGTATACCTGACCCTGCGACACCCTCGATGAAGATAACGATGATACATACATACATACATACATACATATAGACCTTTGACCTCTGTTGTAGAAGGTAAGCTGCAGAGGTACCCTATATACTCGTATAGAATCGCAGCGGTGGATAAGTCGAACCCTTTTTGTGTTTCGGCTTCAGTCTTTGACCCGTACATAAGTCGCATGTGCACGCTCTACCAACCTAACCCCCCTTCACCTAAGGAAATGAACATGTCCTATTGCTAATCCCTACAATTACACAACATACAACCTCACCTACTACATCTTCTTAATAAGTAATTGTTTCTCGCCATGCATAGTCTAGTCTAGTCTTGTGTTTATTACACTTTCTTATGTTAATATCAAACAACAGAATTATCATTCATTATTTGAACTCTACAAACAAGTTATATGCATTACGTAATCTTGTGTTCTTTTTTGTTGTTGAAATAAATGCATTGTCATGTGATAACTTTATCTCTAAATTTATCTTCTTTCAATTTCTACATCGATATTTCTCAGTGAAAAAAGCCCTTCAAACCCAACTGAATCCATGTTACATTCAAACTGGTGACCCAAAGTAGAACACTGTATTTGCAAATAACATGTTTACCCCATCCCTTTCTTTCTCTTCTCCACCTGCTCCTCTTTATCTCTGTCTCTTTTCTATTCGTCTTCTCTTTCTCTTTCCCTTTCTCATCTCACCCCCTGTTTCTATACTTGTCCTATATGTATGTATGTATGTATGTGTCACGCGTACATGCCGCACCAATGGAACTAAAGTTCTAAAAATGTAAACATTTACTCCTTATTATGTCTAGAAAAGATTTGATTGAAACTTGTAAAATGCTGAATGATTATAACAATTATTAACCTTTCTCATAGAACAAATAATCTAATCGTACGCCCAAATAAATCTATGGATTTCTTTAGCGAGAGAGTTGTGCGCTATTGGAAGAAATTGCCTGAATACGTGAAGAATAAATGTAGTTTTAACAGTTTTAAAATGGTATTGACCAATTTTGAGAATATGGCATACAAAATAAGTATTGGGATCTCTCAGAGGAAATCTTTAAGAGAATTTAAGCTATTACGTATAAAGTATGGCAAGCCGATGTATGATATGGCGATGCTGGGCTTTATCTAAATGAAGGGTTTTCCATTATTGATAATGATGTGTAATGTTTTTCATGCTCTGTGATTATTGTAATGTTTTTATTTTGTTTATTTTTAAAATGTTGACGAGACAATAATTTTAATGAGATGCCCATAGAGGTATTATATTTAAATAAATAATTTCTTTATTTCACCTCTTCTTTCTTTAATTATTTCTTTCTTCTTCTATTCCTTATTGTCCCCTTTTTGTCTTTCTTTCTTGTATTCCTCCCTTGCTGTCTTTCTTCTCTTTTTCTTTCTTTCTTTCAATCCCACTCTCTCATAATCATATGCTAATCACCTCATTTTGTCGCCTTTGTTCTTTCTATTCCCTTGAAATAAATTAATCAATTTATTCCGATTCCATTTTTCTCATTGGTTAAAATATAGATATTGTTCTGCTCTCTCCACACCATTCCTTTCTCATTAGCAGAATTAATGTTGCAGGTCTTTTTTGGGCCTTTCTTATTCAATAATTGTTATGTAATTATTCACACGAATACATTTCGCCTATCAACTCAGATGGTGACTGAAACAACTTAACGCGCTGTTCATTAACGCTTTGATTATTAAATTGAAAACGAAAGTGAAAGTGAAAGTCATCTGTCACATCCGGGAGTTGACTAATGAGATGCTAACAGAAACCTGCTTATACATATTCGTCCTTCTATTTCTACTTCTTTCTCTCTTTCCTTTCTTTGTCATTCCTTTTCCTTAACTCCCCCCTTCCTTTCTCTGTTTCTTTCTGTCTTTTTCATGTTCATGTTCGTAGATATGTAAGGCTCAGTCAAAGAGCCGCCTACCGATTACACGGTCGTGATTTCAACGGTAGGGAAATGTTAAGTTTGTATATCGGTTTGGTTTAACGTGTAGGGATGCACAAACAGTGAAGAGATTACTCCCCTAAATTATGTGAGGATCTTTCTCGTTCTCGTTCTCGTTACGGTGGAAAAATAAAGTCACCTCCAGACTCCGACTCGGACTAGAGTTTGACAATATTCAGAGATGGTAATTTGGATTCAGGAAAAAATGTCCTTAGTTCGAATTACAGAATTGTTCTCTTAAAGGGTGGAAGATACTTTATTCAATCTCCAGAGATGCTCGCTTGATGATATTCGGAATCAGAATATCAGAAGAAACTTTACTAATATTATTATCCTATTATATTATTATTACTATATTATTTGCCATTTGTTATCAGTATATGTTATCAGTAGATATTAGCAGCTGTATATTATAAATGTATCATTTTTAGTAACCTTTATCAGTGTATATTATTAGGCATTTATTATCAATATATGATGTATTATACATTATCTGATATCTACAGTGAGTACAAAATGTATCCGATATATTTCAAAAGGTTTATTTTAAATATACTTATACACCTTCAAAATTGACAGAAATTGGACCAAAGATTTCTGATTCTGTCGATTTTGAAGCTGTATAAGGATGTTAAAATGAAGTTTTTGAAATGTATCGGATACTTTTTACATTCATTGTAGAATCTACTAAATTAGCAATATTTGTCGTCAAGTTATGCGTTCTGAACCAGACAGAAGAACTATCTTTGGCTTCCAACAAATTTATCTCCTTTAAAAATATACCTGAGTGTAATTTAATAGGAGAAACAGATTCTGAGAGAGAAACAAATTGGAGACGAAAACAAATAACATCGACAAAGAAGACGAGGTTTGAAGTTTAGCTGTTGAAGAAAGATGGCCAAAGAAAGATGGCGTCCACCCGAAAATAGGGAGAAAAAGAAAGTGTGGCTGTTGTCATTGAACAAATAGAAGACCATTTTAGAAATGCGTGGACCAAAGAATACATACACGTTTATAGTGACAAATAGTATTATCCACACACACACACACACACACACACACACACACACACACACACACACACACAGATACACACATATACAGATATACATTACCTGTCATAAGTATTTGAACAAACATACATTTTGCTTCTAATCGCTTATTTTTGAGAACAGGAACAGGGACTCCCTCGAGGTTTATTATTGCTATCCACATTCCCAGATCTAAACCTATTGAACCAACGCTGAACAGTTCGCACTGTAGTGGTGTTCATTTCAAACGCTTTGTTGACGTTATCAGCAGTTTGAGCAGCATTATGTCCTAATTTCAATTCGTACTTGAAAATTAGTCCAACTTCTTGTGTAGACACCATTGATGTTAAAGGCTCAGAAATCATCCAATGATAACGAATCATACCTTCTTTTTACATTGAAACTGCAAAACATGCAAATACATTAGTAAATATTCCACCATTCTATGTTTAGCAACCTAATATGTATATCATAATTTGGTCACGAAATAAATTTGACATTAGCAAATCTTTTAACGCATACATTTCTCGTGTATCGCCTACAACTTTCCTTCTTTCCCCTCCTTTTTTCTCTTTAGCTTTTTGGTTCAAAGCAGCGGCGTTCAACGTGTCAAACTGAGGCCCACCAAGGAATCGAAAGGAAAAGCAACGAGAATCCCCTGCAGACATTTCCATTATGATGGTAATTAGAATGATTCAGAGTTTCAGAGTTGCAAAGGAATCCTTGATTCTGCTGGAAGGGCCCGGCTGATATGAAAGAAACATCGCCATACAAGGAACCAACGAACCTTTTATACACTTCGACCCAACATCGCCTTTTGATTCACACGTTGTTGACAGTTTTAGATTCCATTTCTTTCGTTCTTTTGACAGCAGGGTTGCCAGATTTGGCTAGAAGGGGAGATAATCCGAGCTTTATCTCATAAACTTACCCAACAAAGGCATTGGAATAGCTTCGGATTTAGATATCGAGCTAGTCTGGAGGCAGAGGTTCAATACTAGTATCTTGAGGTGGGCCTACTCGATTTCTAAATTCGACGCTATTCCAATGTCTGTGTTCGGCCAGTCTCTGAGATAAAGCTAGGATTACCTCTCCTTCTGGCCAAATCAGGCAACCCTGTTTCATAGTTACTGACTAGATTGCTGACTATTGCTCTCTGGCAAAACAGCCAGACATCTGAGGTCTGTTCGGATGGTTTCCGGTCATTCTGAATATCTCAAGAAGTTTACGTAGCATTGATGCAATATGGCAAACAATTAGACGGGACCTTACGGTGCATGCAAGAACAGGCACTCTTCTGTGGGGTTCTCAGTCGGCAGTAAACGACGTTGAGTGTGTTTGTGTACTGTGTAACCGTCACATTCGCAGTTTCTTTTTTACTAAACGTTCCATCACCGAGGTCTATCAACCCATAGACATACACACCCATACACACACAAGTTCGGATTTGGCACCCTGCGATTTCAGACCGTGGATGAGATTAAGTAGAATGGGACGAGGCAGATGTCGATCCTGAAACAGGACTTTGTAGAGTGTTTTGAATAGTGGAATGGACACTGGGATAAGTCTGTGAGGTCCTAAGAGGGTTGCTTTGAAGCGAACAACGGCGCCATTGCCCTTGGTAGCATATTCTTTCGTTAATATTAAATGGCTGGATACTTTCAGGACAGACCTCGAATGCACTTCGCGACCCCAGATAGCGTTTCGATTCACACATTGTTGCTATGTTTAGATTCCATTTCTTTTGTTCCTTTCAATTTGTTACTGAATCCACCAACTCTTTCTACGTTAAATAGACAACTAATAATCAAGGGGACAGTCCAGATGCTGGTACCACCTAAGGTGGCCAAACATTAGTGATACCAGAATGTTAATAGAGTCAATATGAAAAGATTGATATATGATAACCTCTTCAGCCTTGTAGCTGAATTACATTTTAATGGAAAATTCAAAATACATACATTCTTGTTTTAAAAATGAAACGCCTGTGTTGACCGATTGCTACGACATGAGGGAGTAAATTGTGCATGGATCTGCGCCAAAACTTGATACCCCTTCTTTCAGGAACTTGGTATCAGGTAAGATTGGAATTTGGGGGCTAGTTATATGTTAGTCCCCATTAGTAGACATTGAGATGTAGGTATATGCTGTATCCCCGCATACCCCCTCATCAAAACCACTGATTAGAACATGAAAGAATCAAGACACCAACTTGAAAATCTCCTTTTAGTGGTTCTTTGTAGAAAAGTGCCCAGCTTGTTCCACATATTCATGTTTGCCTTTTGAGACCGTATATCTCAGGATTTAGAAAAGCTAGAAAGATCCAGATTGTAAAATGTTGTAGTGCATTAACATCACTTTCTTCCTTGTCAGACAGGGCTCACAAAGTTGATTAGGTCTCGAGTAATGATTAGCGCACCCTTCCACAAAATCCATTGTAAGTTATTGAAAACTTTAGAAGATATCGCATGGACAGTCATGAGCGTATACGTAAATCGAGAAAATATTCCTGGAACCACCCCTAAATTCAACCAATTCTTCCTTATCCCATTCTTCCACACAATGTCATTGACATGCATTGAGAACTTCTAGGGATATTGAGCTTTTGTGTGTTTGCAGACAGCTAGCTAGGACATAGGGGAGATACATTTTCCTAACTGTTATGGTAGCCTATTGCCCACTCTTCCACACAATCTCATTGAAATTCATTTAGAATTTTTGGAGATCTCATATAGACAGAGAGAGAACTTTTGAAGATATTGTGTGGTATTGGAAGACAAGAATACAAAATTGTTTGGCTATCTTGGGTGGTACCAATTTATGCACATATCAACATTGATCCCTGGACTATAACTTTATGTACATCTCGATATTTTGCTGAGTCTGGCACAAGGCTAAAGTTGGTAGCTCCCAGAAAGGATCGAACTCACGAACAATGGCATGCGAGACTAGCTCCCCAATGATCGCGCTATAATACAAAAGATATTGAAACAAGATTGAATATTGAAAAGTTATGTACAAAAATCAGAAATCTTTGGTCTAAATTCTGTCAATTTTGAAGGTGTATAATATGTTAAAATACATTATTTGAAATGTATTGAATAGAGGTATGTATGTCTTGTTTAAAAGTACGTATGTCTTGAATAAAGGTACACATATTGTTCTGTAAATCTGTATACGTCTGGAATAATATAACTTAAAAGTTCGAATAACCTGTAAGATGACTGCGGTTTTCATCATCATCATCATTATTGTTATCTAAACGACTCTCACTCTGCCTGGTCTCCCCGATATTTTCCGGCACCTTCTTACCCTCCCTGGTCTCTCCAACTGTTTCCACCACCTGCTCATCACATCCGCCATCTTGACTTCCTTTTCCTTCCACCGAAAAGTCTCCAGAAACTTCTCGCCATCCAGTTGCACAAAAGGACCTCCTTTTATTTTATAACAATGAAGCTGTTTAAATGCTTCGCATTGAAAGCAGAACTTTTAGCACGATTGGATTGTTTCTTTTTTGTTTCTCTCTTTCAGATCCTCCGTCACTTTCTTCCTTACGTCTCAGTTTTTTGTTCTTGTTGTCTAGACGCAAAAATGGTGAACATTACGAGATATTTGAATCATTAAAGAATGGAAACTTTCACGAAAGATCTTTTTAGATGCGGGAGCATCTCTAGTACCGATGGCCGTCACAGACTGACTGGCTGACTGACTGACATACATATAGTCATATAAATTCTCTTTATAACTCTGAAAACTAACAGTTATTTTGATAAAAACTCAAATTTCACTTACTTGCTTATGGAATTTCTCTTATTCGCCATGTGCGCGTTACTTATGACAATTTGCCACCAGATTTAAAAGAGAAACAAAATGTCCTAATAAAATATATAAAACGATTTTAAAAGAAAAATGCAAAAAAAACCCAAAACAAGTGAAATGTATACAGAATCATCAGTTGTCCGCCGTACACGCCGAAATTAAGGACACGACTGCAGTAGTGTAACGGTTTCCCAGCAACAACCTGATCACGTGATTGTCACCATCTCTTTATTTATGATTTTACTATATTTCTCTTTGTCTGCCGAGTTTGACAAAATGACCAGCTCTTAACACCTCTGGTGTTAGGAAAGTAAGCAGATAAGAGGAAGTGTAACACTTTTCAATGAGTGCACAGCTAATACACTCTGATCCGAAACAGAAGTGCCGTTGATCGGTACCTTGATTCTAGGCAGAGCATACAAATACTACACTCTGATCCTAGGCATAGGGCCGGGTAGTAACACTTTGATTCCAGGCAGAGCGCACAGATACTCTGATCCTAGGCAGAAACGGCAATCATAATCCGGTCAGTTTTCGACAGGTACTCTGCTAGTAATGTAATAGTCTTCAATATTAGATTGTCCAGAAAATAATAGCGTTTTCTTTGACATTTAAACACAATATTTACTACAAGTTGGTTGTTGTATTTTATAGAGGAATTATTATTTTAAATGTTGCAGTAATTTTCTAATTCTCTACTGTTTACACATTGGAGTTATTAATCCATAAAGAAAATAGGCAAAAACAACTTTTGTATGACTTTTCTTTATGAGTTAAAAATTAGACAAAAAACTACTGAAACTGTACGAAAAATCAATCAAACATGTGGCCAAGGATCGATCCCTGATCGTTTGGTTCAGATTTGATTCCAGAGGTTTTGGCGAGAAGATGAGAGTCTTTTAAGGATAATGGGCGTCCAGGAAGGAAGCGATCCTTTAACGATGATACAATAAGCTTTTCAAGAACTCCATTTACAGTTCAGGCATAAATGACATTGTTACACATTGGCCCAAAAGTACGTCCAATCGGATTGAACCTACTTTGATTAAACCCGTTTTCCATCACTTTTTGTTGTTTTAAACTTCTATTCTTATAAAAACACCATTACTTTCTATGCAACCAAATAACATCAATTCATTGAACATGTGTGCACACAGACATACACACACACATCCCTGTGAGATGGAAGTTCATTTCAGCGTCTGAGATTAAAACGTGTTTCGTTCTGTTTCTTTTGAATAAAGCGATATCGAAGGAAAACAGACACACACACACAATCGCAGAAAAAAGTAATAAAGTAAGGAAAACAGACACACATATAATCGCAGAAAAAAAGTAATAAAGTAAGGAAAACAGACAGACACACAATCGCAGAAAAAAGTAATAAAGTAAGGAAAAGAGACACACACACAATCGCAGAAAAACGTAATAAAGTAAGGAAAAGAGACACACACACAATCGCAGAAAACGTAATAAAGTAAGGAAAACAGACACACACACAATCGCAGAAAAAAGTAATAAAGTAAGTAAAACAGACACACACACAATCGCAGAAAAAAGTAATAAAGTAAGGAAAACAGACAGACACACAATCGCAGAAAAAAGTATAAAGTGTTTTCCCCACCTTCTCGTTCACAATCGAACCGGATCGTTGCCTTCATATCAAACCCGTCTTTAACTTCAGGAATCTATCTTTCAAGATGACAGCCGACTTCCCTCCAATTCCATCACGAATCCTTCCATCCGGATATTCTGACTTAAACGATGGACGATTCGCCATTAACTATTGTAGAACACATCTGGAGCGTTTCGAGAATCTGCACTGCGTGTCCTGACATCTGTCAGTGGCAACGGAAGATGACGTCAGATTCGGGTGCAGTTTAAAGGAAAGATGGCGGCCGACGATATAAAATCAACAAAACTCTGAATCCCAAACGCGTCTTAATTAGAACCGACAACAGAAAGGCTTTCTTCTTTCTTTTACAAACAGTTGCTCATTTGAGAGACATTCAAACGGACTTTTAAGTTTGTGTTTGTAATTACGAGGTTCGAGGCGAGAATGTGGCTCTATCTATTGGTCAAGACAGAAATAATCCTTACTTTTTAACATCTATATTAGAGTGTATAGAGTGTTGACAAACTCCTATTCTGGAGTTGACTTTATTTTCCCCTGCTAACAACAATGACAATGACAATGACAACAACAATGAACCTCATCTAGAAGATTTAGAAATAACAATTGGGATCACTCCCTATAGGTCACCCTTCCCCTACAAGCCACTTTATTTCTCTCAGTTTATATTTAGAATTGCCACATATTATATCTAGAACTATCTAGATGTTCATGATATTTATCTAGAAAAATATCTAGATACTATTTTATTAAGTCCCCTTCTATGGCCAAATTTAAAGATCTTTTTCGGTTAAAGGAAATCTGTTTTTACAAAAGTTGGAATATTTTCAATCTTCAGTCAGAGTGGAGTTGCAGCAGCCAGCCTGGTTTAGATTAGAGTTTTGTACGATTAACTAATAGAAATGTTTTCCTTTTGAATTATGGTACACGTTTCCCCCGCTATCCGCAATTAGAGCGTTCCTATAAATATATCATATTTATAATGTAAATGCATTGCTAATTGTTTGAGTATAGAAATGCATTTCAACTTATTTTACTATAGAAATGTATTGTAAATGATTTTTACAATAAATATGTATTCATCGCTCTACAGCAGGCGCCTTGTCTTCAGGAATATTTCGTTGGGATCATCACCAAATACTACTTAATCCTTTCAACGTGACTTCTACTAATTTGTACTTGGGTATAAAACCCAAGTACAGTCATTTGTTTTATCTGTAAACAGCGTTAGGATATGACTATAAG
>VCCN01003292.1:696042-707897 GCA_006491835.1 Architeuthis dux
AAATTCATTTATTTCTCAACTATCAAGGGAGGTAATAAAAATGAAAGTTAAAGGTTTCTTTCAAAAACGGAAAAATCAAACTTGGAACAATTATAGGGAAAGTGGTCCCGATTGTAAATTGTAAAGTTTTACACCCTCGCTCACTCGATGTTAAAAACGGCGCACAATTAAAAAGAAATGGGAGAATTAATGAAAGATAAACAGAAGTAATTACATAAATTATATTGTTATTGTTTGATCAAATTGAATATTTTTTATTTGTTTGCCGTTTTTAACATTGAGTGAGCGAGGGTGTAAAACTTTACAATCGGTACCATCTTCCTTTTTATCTCAAATACCTGGAGATAATCATTTCATATCGCCTTTCGGCTTTCTTAACGTTTAACCTTTATTTTAAATTTGTATTACCTCCCTTGATAGTTGAGGAATACATGAACGTTAAAAGTTAAGATTACCCTTCTTTAATTCATCACAATAGAAGAAAAAAACGTTTAAAGGATTTTTCAAAAGAAAAATAAATGTTGGTTTAATACGCAGAATCAAAAATCTTAAAATTAATGTGTTACGAATGAATATCTTGGAACAAGGGGTCGATTTACAAATGCAAGGGACGTAATTTCTTGCGCGAGTTACTTCCCTTACACCACAACACTAACACCAAGAGTATATATTCAAATGGTTCTTCGGACGATTGAATTCCTTCTTGATATTTGTGTTGTAAACACGACGTTTCGGCCGATCCATTCTTCGGCCTTCTTCAGGTGTAAAATCCGAGTGTGATGGATTAAACAGAAGTTATGTTTAAAGCGCATGGCCCGGGTGTTTCTGTGTCTTTGTCTTGTCGGGTTAGATTTGTTGAGAAGTGTTATTTGTGTTGTAAACGTGTTTACAACACAAATAACAAGAAGGGGTTCAATCGTCAGAAGAACCATTTGAATATTAATGACCCTTCTCAAAACTATAGAAAACCAAGAGCATAGTTAGCTATTATTTATTTGGTTTTATTAGTAGTATTTACGAGTGTCGATCAATAAGTCTGCATCCTTACACGTGTTTATTAGTTGAATATTGATCTTGAATTTTCTCTGTATGATGTTCGATCTATGTGATTGATCAAGAGATTATGTTAAAAAATAAATAAACACGTCACACCAGCTATTAAGTGAATCCCAATAGTATGTCCGGTGACGCTGACACAATTATACACCCCTCCCTACACATTCTTTTTTTCGCGAAAAATCTTTTCCAAAAGTCAAAACAAATGTAGTATTTAAAGAAAAAAAGTTTTTAAATATTTTTTCATGCGACCCCTGGCGGTGTCCTGGCCCCGACTTTGAGAAGCCCGGGTTTACTTCATCTAATAAAAAGAATAAATAATAAAAAATTACTTTCAACTTTTTAACCTGATTTTCCTGATGGAAAAGTAGGAAGGGGTGTGTGCGTACATGTGTATATGTCTCTGCTACTACTGCTACTACTTCATTTGAAAAAGCGATAAAATGCGATGAAAAGGCAAATCCCCGAAAAACATTTGTAGAAGGTGTCTACAATGTGTACTTATGCGAGTTGCAATATTCTTGACCAAAGGGTGTATCCGGTGGCGCTGACACAAGATGTGTTGCCTTCATTAAAGTCTCCTATTGACATACGAGATGGGGCTATTGCCCCCCTTCTCCCCATTTAGGGCAAAACCGTGGGGATGGGCAGAACAAGAAGAAAAAAATCGAACGGAGAAAGCAAAAGATTAACAATGATGGCAAATTAGCAAAAGTTAATTAAAATTCATATTCATTCTTATTCAAATCACAACTAGTAAACCCTTGCCGTCAAAAATAACGACATATATGAAATTTATATATTGTGAAGTCCTTATTAGAAGCGAGTCTTTATTGACTACTGAAATGTTTTTGTCTAATTCATTTCATTTTTACAATTGGTGTAAAAATGTTACAGTTTCCCTTTCTGCGTGACGTGGTTGGGGAAGGTCGGAAGTTATCTTTCTTCTCCCCTTTAAACGACATTAGTGGCTTTTGGGGGTTGTTGTATGGGTGGGGAAGGTCGGATGTTGTCTTTCTTTCTCCCCCTATCTGCGTTATTTATGAAGGTAATTAACATATCTGTGTGTTTCTATTTTTAACTCTCTTTCCTGCCTTTAGAGACGTTTAAAAAGATAAATTAAATTTAAATCAAAGTATATAAAACAAATGGCGTTAAATAAATTGTGGTTGATTTTAAGTAAATAATTATTTTAAATACTTCTAGAAGTTAAAAATGTATAAATCAAAATAATTCCTAAAATCTTCTTTAAAAGAAATTAAGTTACGCACAAAATATGCTATTACGTTTTTTTTTTCATTTTATTTGAATTTAGCTATTTTAATAACCTACTTAGTAGTTGATCTTGTGTGTAAGATGCAGATGTGGCAAGCAAATATACTCTGATTACAAAGAAAAACACGTTCGCACTGTAATAACGATACCAGTGCCCGAAAAATCGCAGCATACACTGAGTGCATTTTTTAAAAAGAAATTCAGCGCCAAATCTTTCATATAAAGAAGAAGGGAATGATAATGATAAAGGTGATATACCTATAAACAACACAATTTCCCAAACTATTGCCAAGAACAACTTTGTTGACAGTGACGATACGGAGTGACGATCAAGAGTTAATGGTTTAATCTTTATCTTTGGCTTACCTATGACATTGGCACGTTACCCATGTAAAGTGTTTATGCATAGTAACACTTTTACTTTACTTTACAGCCGGCCATGATGAAGTAAATAGACTATCGAGTGAACGCAAACCACAAACAGTCGATGTTAAGTTAATTAAATACTGTACACAAGCAACGAGGCCATGAAAATTCTACATCTTCGGATATTCCTTGGCTAGGGGAAACAACTGAAAAGTCAGCTGGGTGCACACATGCTGTGGATCTCACCTATTGTCCAAAAACAAAATTATTGATAAATGACGTGAAAAAGTGTTCCGAATATTTCATTATTGTTGTTGAAACGTCAGAGAGCGAGTGACAATATGCCTCAGATTCATCACTGAAAGAGAAACCAGGGAGTCTTTCTCAGATTTTATGCAATGTCTTCTACTGAAGGAAGCTGAAACTTGACAAAATTATGAGAGAATGTTTTGATGGCGCAGCAAATATGAGCGGTGTTCATAGAGGTTGGGCAACAAGAATGAAGGAGTGTTCTCCACTTGCTATGGACATCTCTTAAATCTTGCTATCCAGGATACAATGACAGATACTGAACCACTCTGTAATGCTATTCAGAGCCTCTACAACATTCTAGTGACCAGTCCCAAACGGCACACACTCTTTGAAAGCATCATGGTCGACAAAGAATACTTACAGACACTTAAATTTCAAAGTGTAACAAGGTGGTCCTGTAGATATGAAGCAGTAAAAGCCGTGATAGAGCAATTACCTCATATCGTAAAAGCATTGCTTGATTTGGCAAATGATCAAGACCATAAAACATATACGGATAGCAGTGCATTATTGAATGCCATATCGGATTTTGAATTCCCAATTGGATTGGTTGTGCTGAAAATAATACTTTCAAAAACAGCCTCAGCAAATACCTCCAGAGAAAGACTGTAGTTGTTATAACGGCTAGAAGAACAGCTACAGTAACCATGGAAACTCTTGCTAACTGCGGGAATGAAGAAAACGTTTGGAAATACACTGAAAAGTTAGGCCAAACTATCAAAGAAATTTTCCAAGGCACACGATTCTCATTCAAGGAAGCAATAGTTCCACGGGGAAAAAAGGTGTCTCGTCGTTTGCAAGCCCTTGTTGGTGAATCCGGAACGGAAGTGCCACTTAATCAAACTGCCAAAGACTGCCATCGCATATCCACCTATTATTCCAGTCTGGATAAGATTATCGTGGAAATGGAATCACGATTTGAAGATAATGACCAAGACCTACTTTGCGCGCTTGATTATGTTATCTTCAATCCTGATGCATCAGATGAACATTATCAACTTGTTGCATCACATTATGGTGCTCATCTGGGTCTCCTAAGGGCGGAAAAGGCACGCAAATCTACGCAAAGTAGGTCCACAGGAAACTGCAACTGGTGTTGTTGAAACTCTTTACAAGAATGATCTTCATGGCGTACTGTCAGTCTTCAACAAAATCGCTGGTATCCTGGCAACTATTCCTGCTACATCGTGTTCTGCAGAGCGTTCCTTCAACGGCTTCAGACGAATGAAGACATATCTAAACTAAATAGTGTGGCATTACTAAATATTGAACGAAAGTATGCCAACATGTCTGTTGGCGAAAATGTTGACATTAGATAGTTTTGCTGCTAAGAAAGGCAGAAAAATGATATTTCTTTTAAGTTGCATGTTGTGTGATTTGTACTAGCTGTGTATTGTCGATTAATAAACAGATATTTTATTGAAACTTGGTACTTGTGTTTTTATCTCTCTGCACCCCCCCCCAACTAAATAGTTCCCATACACCTATGCCTATTGAAGCTATTCCTTCATTGTTGTCTCGTCATTTATTCATACATCACTGAGCCACGCCCTGAGATGTAAACAAGACAACATCCGAGATAATAGTAGCTTAAGCTTATAGAGAGAGTCGGGGGTGGAAAGCTTGGATTGCTCTGGTGAGAGTAGCCATCAGCGAATTTAAGATGAGTTCTTAATATTTATTAATTTGGACTAACTTCGTCTTTTGGCCGCTTCAGGTGGAATTTTTGTCCAACATTAGACTCAACAAGAATTCCAACTGAAGAACGCCGGAAAGATAAATCGGCCAAAATGAAAAAAACACAAAAGACCCAGGTGAGAATACCCGATATTTGTCGTGTTATATGGCTGTATAGCAAATGAAAAATTCAATTACTTACTATGTAAGTAAAAAATATGTTTTAATATTTATGTGTTTTTTTTAATTTAGGGTTCCTTTACAATATATGGTAAAGGCTTCGCACTAGTTTAATCCGGCCCCACGTAAAGCATTTTCAATGAAGTGTCTCATGTTTGACATTTTAGTAATAGCATTGCTTTGTTTTCGTTTTGATTTTTGTGCAGCAGCTATGACTTCAGTTTCAAATATCTTCGTATTTATAAGTCGTATTACATAGACACGACATTCCCATTAATTACTGTATTAAAATAATAACTCCAATTAAAGGTGATAATTGGCAAAAATCGCTGACCTTAAACACCAAGTGAAGCATTATAATTTGAATAGAGCAGAATCGTTGAATCGGAATTGATAGCTTGAAGAAAGCATTTAACGCGGGACACTTGAAATTGCGGGGCCCGTAGCATATGCTACTGTAGCGATCCCTTTTCCCATTTATAATTTATACCAAACTAGGGAATTAAATACGAATCTGCGGATCTGAATACTTATATAGATAAAATACCAAACTAAAGCTAATCCCTTTTCTTATGACGTCGTTCTCTTTAGCTCTTCCTATAAAAGGGTAAACCATGTCGCTCACTTTCTGGCTATGCTAGCCAGGTGACACCCGTATCTCTTCGTAGATCTCTTCCTTATGACATTTCCTTCTCCATGCCTTTTTCATTCCTTTCTCTCCGACTTGAATGAAGCCATGGAAGTTATCTAGCGATTATTTTCTAAGGGTGTGCATCCTATGGGCCACCGGAGTGGTGCGGATAGGGGCAGAGCCCATCGGTCGTAGGTTTGACAGGAGTGTCCTTCTCCTGACAGATGCCCGAGCTAGCTAAGGGGGTCCGGATTTGGCTTGCTAGGGTTTTCGTTACTACTGGACAAATCTCTGTGTATTTATCTAAAAATGGAGTCTAGGGTGAAAGTTTCCAAGAACCGTGAAACGGTTCTTCCCCAGCACTCCCGATCTTTTTAGTTCAGGGAATTTAGATTTCAACCAACAATAATTAATAAGTACAGTGAAATGAGGATTTTTTTTAAGGTAAAAGCAAAAACACAGAAAATTAAATAAATAAAGATTAATATTATTAAAAATAAGCCGATAGAATTTAAACATGGGTTAACAGTTTAAAAAAATTTAATAATAATCTCTTTTATATCAATATTAAATCCATTACAGCTTGTATTGTTTTTGTTTCGCTTTAGCTTACTAACGTGTTTATTCGTATTGTTTTCTAATGTTGCTTTATCAGGTAGTGTGTTATTTTTTAATTTTAATTTGTTTTGTATTTAAATTTCTTTTGTGTTTTCAAATAGCTTTGTAATGCTTTGTATGCATTGTGTTATCATATAACTTTGTAAAGCTTTGTAAGCTTTGTGTTATCATATAACTTTGTAAAGCTTTGTAAGCATTGTGTTATCATTTAGCTTTCGAAAAGAAATGGTTTGTTGATTTTATGTTGAGTGTGTGTGTGTTGGAAACGAATTGAAATTCATGTGACGTCACTCGGATGAAACTTCAAGCACCACGTGTTCCGAGGTGAATTTGGGTCACTGCTCCTTTTGTTGGGAGAGTCGACGCGATTTTGATTTGTAAAAATGGGACAATGCGTGTGTGCGATCATCGTATGCTGAATGTTCGTTTAAGGGGACTAATAATTTGTTTTTCTGTTTCTGGGTCTGCTTTTGTTTTTTGTGTATTTGTTGATGTTTTCGTGTCAGGTTGAAATCGTTTCAGGGGACTGATAATGTTTTGTGTGGCTTCGTTTTGCTGTTTTTGTTTCTCGACCTGGTTCACTGGTGACTGGCTTTGCGTTTCGTTTCGTGTGCTTGTGTGGCTTCGGACAAGTATATGTATGTTGGATGCCACTGTATGTATTTTTAGGCTGGTAGTGGGTTGGTATATAAGTAGCTAGCCGCCGCTTCAGCGAGCCTGTCGAAAATCGGAAATTGTGGGAGATCAAGGAGTCGGAGAAACAGTTTGCCAGGGAGAGCATTACCAACAGGCTGTATTTTGCCCCTTCAACGACTTTCTTCGAATTTCAAATTGCGGTATAAAACACACTATTACTACGAGGCTAAGTGAAGCCGCAATAAGGAGCAATCTTATTGCAATCCCCCTCCTTTTTTATATCAATTACGCAGCGGTAAATCGCAATGTCCTTTATTGTTGTTGTTAATACAAAAAAAAAACCTAAAAGGTAAGATTGCATTTGTTCTCCTTCCGTCGGCAGCCTAGCCCCCAATATTTCATTAAATGACCATTCCTCTCTCCGTCTGCATTATTCAGTGATATCGACGTGAGGTGCTTTTTCTCACTTCGAACGCGTTTGGTTTGTAACTGTATTTAGCGTGTTAAAAAAAGAGACGGGACAAGACACGTGTTGATCAGGGCTATTGCCTGTGTAGAACTGAGATCCTTCCCAGCTCCCACTTCCGGGCTCCCGTTTCTCTCGTAAAAGCGACTGTCGTAGTAAAAATGCCAAAAACCAGACCGACCAACTACACCCACCTGATTGACGTGACTCAACTGACAAGAACTTACCAATCACACTGTCGAACTCTACCAACTGAATCAAACTGATTCTGTTACAACTGACCTGATTGACCCAAATGATTTTTCATCGTTACATATGATCAGTCTATCCAAAATAGCAATAAAGACAGTCATGAACATTTCTCTATCAATGACAACTGTATTTAAATACATTTAGAATAGAAGCGGTTAAAATGTGTCACCATAACCCACTGACGACAAAACCATAAAACATGGGTAGAAGATTTACAAACATATGCAATGGTTATACAATAAAAGAATAAATAGTTATTAAGTTAAATAATGATTGTCAATGAATAACAGAGGCAAAATAACAAATTAGTAGTATTAAATCGAATAAATGAAGTTATTTCCACAAAGAGTGAGGAAAGAGAAAGACTGCATAAGAGACAGAAATTCGCTATTAGAAACTATAGATATTTCAAAGTAAAGTGTTTTATTTTTATGTGCGCTATGTCCTTAAATATGACGGGATATATAATGAGGATGAAAACAGCAACAATGTTTGGAGTGCAGAAGAAAGGCGGCAGAAATGCGTTTCAAATGACTGGTGTATGGGAGGTAACTTTTCATGAGATTATGTTTCTCTACCGATTTTTAAAATGGCGTCGTCCGTGTTTTAAAAGTAGGTAAAATTGAATAACCCCTTTATTTTTAAAGATATTTCAATGAAATCTTGTATGAAAGCTTTGGTATAGTGAGTTACTTTAGTGACGGGGCTGTACTGAAAATGTGTTTGGTGGTTAGGTGTTTGAAAGGTTGATCAATGCAATATCATCATAACAGGGGATTCAGGTTTAAAAGTAAGGTTTTCGATTGAGGAGAAAAAGGCAGACAAGTAGGCTTGACTTCCGCTCCTTAGAATTATCTAAATTTAGATGTAAAATATCTAAATTGGCAACACTGAAGAGAAGTAACCGAAATACTCCGAAGTCATACCAGTTCCTTTCAACATTTCGGTTTATCTCTGGCTATTCAATTTCTCTTGGTAGGCTGATTAGAGTCCTCAGGGCGCTGGAGTTTTAAATACAAAAAGGGGTTCGTCTCCAGTGGCGATTCTACGTGTGGGGTGGGGGGCATGACAATTTTTGACTTAGTAGTATTTTATTCAATTTAGTAAAGTATTACTTTTATATTTTTTAAATCATATAAGTTGTGTATATAATATATAAAAATGAAGATTTCTCGTCACATGCATTTCGAGTTCGTTCAAATAGTACCTATGAAGGGCACTACTACAGGAGCAAATATTTTTGAAGCGTTACTAAAATTACTTACTAACATGAAACTGAACTTAGAAAATTGAGTATGTAACAACTGATGGAGTGCCGGCAATGGAGAAAAGAAAGGTGCCGTGGCTCTGCTCCAAAGACACGTGGAAACACTCGGAATTGAACACAAAGTGAAGGAAATACATTTCATAATCCACCAGGAAGAACTGGGTGTTAAATGATAAATATTCTAATTTGAAGGAAGTGGTGGTGAAGGCAGTAAATTGCTTTAGAAATTGAAGCATCGGATAAAGTGTGGATCAAGCAGCCCCAAATTGACAGAATTGAAACAGTCACATTTTGCCTAGACACCGGATGACGTCACTGAAACGTCAGCAGTCTTATCAAGATAAACAAATACGATTTGTTTTTTCCAAAGGGATGAAGTGTGGATCAAATTGACACAATTGAAACGGCCACATCTTGCCTCGACACCGGTGACGTCACTGAAATGTCAGCAGTCTTACCAAGATAAACAAATACGATGTGTTTTTAGGGAAGATCGCAGCTTTAACTTTGCATGGACCTTTTTTTGACAAGTTTAAAATTAAAAGAGTGAGATCGAAATTAATAATCACAAAGTTTTTAAAAACTTTTCTTCGTCCAGTCCAGAAAAATTATAAGCAAAAAAGAAAGAAAACAGAAGCATTTTTAGAGTTTTGTTACGAAAATGTTTATATCACAATGTTGTTTAAATGTTTAAAATGGGCGCTACTCCTCATAATTCTGAATATAGTAAAACACAAAATGAAACACGAAACGGCTAATCAGCTTCGATATTAAAGTTGACACAGACACTTGATGATCAAGACGGAAAAAAGTGGTTTTCATTCATTATTTCATCACCAAAAATTTTTTTTACTTTTTTATACTTACTGAGTGGACAAAAGGACCATTGTTTTTGGACATCTACTGTTTTCCACTAACCAATTTCAACATTACTACGTTTCCAACTTGTGTTAGATTTTTAGTTACGACCCTTCTCGTGATTTGAATTCTAATTTTAGCACTTAACAAAATGATTTGCTTTTTCTGTTTCTTCTTTGGTATCGCCAATACTAGTGTATTTTTAAGTTCTTCTAAAATCTACTGCTTGCTAATGAGGTCTAGCAGGGAGGGGGTGGTCATTGCTAGTATTACAATGCCAACGCACAACAGCGGTTCTTTCTGGCCACACCAGAGATGTCACGCCTCTCAAAGTTTAAAGGGCAATTCGTTGTCACTGCTCATAAACCACAAGAATACCATGAGATACAACCAAATGCTGTCAAGAAAGAGCATGACACTGTCAACAAGATCAAGGCTGTTTTCTGAATGTGGACATCCTAAGGAAAGTTTTGGTACCCGAATCGTAGGATCCTGGAGGGGGTGCAGGGTAGATAGCACAAATTGTGTATTCTACGGCGGCTATTTGAAAATCCAAATGGCGGCCATGCCAACATTATTTTTCTGATTCCCCATACTCTGATTCAATAAATGTATAATTTTGCTAATCTTCACAAACTTTCAACAAAAATACATAATGAACCTTGCATTAATAGTGCAAAATATATTTTATGATGGCCATTTTCAAAATCCAAAACGGCGACCATGCAGGTGTCTGTGAAAATGCCAACATCGATTTTCGGATTCACTATGCTCTGAAGATTGCAAAAATGTATAGTTTTGCAAATCTCCAAAGACTTCTCACGAACATACACAGTGAACCTGACTATTGCTTATATTTCAACAGATTTTCGCTAAAAATATGAATAGTTAAAGAAATTCTGGAACCGGTTCTGCGAACCGGTGCAAACTCCTTGAATCCCATTACTGCCCATTTTGCATTATGGAAGCGCATACATTTACTTTGATTGTACGTAATTCGTATTGATTTTTAGTTCAATCTTGGTGTTTAAGCATTTGTACTCCTTGAATACGTGTGTATCCTATGGCAGGAGGGGAGTTGAAAAATACACCAAATCATTTTTCAAATAAGTTTATTTTTTATAGATAAGTAAATAATAGAAACATTGATTTTAAATGTGAATTTTTCCGGTTTTGATACCAGCAAAATATCTGACAGAACTTACAAAATATTTTTTAAGCAATAAGTAAGGTAAACTGATTTCATGATGTGGGAGTCAAAACAAAATCGATATATATATATTTTTTAGCGGTGTTCAAAGTTTACTTTCCCTATCTGGCCCCAGCCCACACTTCACACCAGGGAATTTTCTTATTTTGGATGTTTTTATTGTTTAATACATTTTCCCATTTCAATTGGAAAGTCCTACTGTTTCAGATACATGACAGGCAACTGGGCAACTGCCCGTGTTGCTTGGTTTTTAGGCTAAAACATGTGTGTCTTTGAAAAATAATTTTTAGATTTAAAATAGATTAAATACAAGTTGTCAAAAGGACGGTTGCATCCATTTTGTTTGTCAATTGATATACATATATTGCTCTCAGTCTGCTTGTCTGTGTCTGTCTCATTATTTAGCCAGTTTATATTTTATTTGCATTAAATTCTCAATTAAAATTCTTCTTAAAGAGTTCAAAAATTATAATCATTAAAAAGGGAAAACCTTAAACTCTAAAAACGTAAATAATGACGGGATTATTTACGTATGGATCGACACTTCGGAGTGTAATATCTGTGCCCCCTGCCTCTGATAGGAGTATAGTCAATGTTCTCTCTAAATTTTTTTAAGTCAGTGTGCGCAAAAATCTCATGTTATGCACATTATTTTCCTGTGACAAAAGTAGGTGCGCACTTTTGAATTCGACATTGCCGGTATTTCAGGCCAAAGAAATGTTTGCGCCCCTTCACATTTGCGCCCGGGGCGACTTCCGCCCCTTCGCCCCCTCGCCCCCCTCTTGCTACGCCACTGTTGCTCGGGCAGGAAGGTTACTCCGCATACAGGCCTCGTCATCTATGGTCCTAATGCTGTGTTAACCATCCACAAAAATCTTCGTTGGTGAAGCCAAGCCATTCATATATATATGAATGAATGAATGATTGGCTTCGCGAACGAAGATTTTGGGGATGGTTTTCCACAGCATTAGGACCATTAAACTTGCTTTTAAAATAGACTAGCTATACGCTAGTCTATTTTAGAAGCAAGTTTAATTGCAAAAGGTTCTCC
>VCCN01003292.1:732486-746453 GCA_006491835.1 Architeuthis dux
TTGGTCTGAAAGAAAGTGATTTGGGCATTCATAGTACCTGTCAACGTTTGTCGCCTGTATAAAAAAACAGTTTTATAAAACAGTTGACAAGAGCTGAAAGGGAAAATTTGAATAAACTAGTCCATGATCTGTTGCTTTGCTATCAGTATAGTATACAACATCAGGCTCAGCTGATGGTTGCTACTACTACTATAAGTGTGACAGTGAGAAGGAAGAAAAGTTAGGTAGTGTTGATAAGGAAAGCATCTGAAATGTACAAAGAGAAATGTCAGGCACCCCCAAGGCACACATGAGCAATCTTGATTTAAAAAAAAAAAAAAAAAAAAAAAAAAAAAAAAAAAAAATAAGAAAAAAGAAGGAAAAAAAAAGTGAATCATGCCTTTCCCAAGGGGATTAATATGAAGGGAAAAGCAAAGTTGAAATTAGTGAGTATCAAATATTTATTTTTCTGATGCAATAAATCCTCAACTAATTGACAAAGTGCATGAAAAACTGTTTTGATAGTGAGAGTATTCCTAGATTAATAACTAATTTAATTTAGGTGGTAAAATATTAGTGATATTTTTACATTTCTATATGAAGAAACAAATAAAATATATAACTGAAATAAACATGAAGGAAAAAAAGTATTTAATTTTGTCTAAGATTTTCCGAGCTGTTACTTGTCCAACAATAATTCAATTGGGTCGTTAATTTGTTATTAGACATTTCAGTTATATATTTTTAACTGGATATCAAAGTCATGACTAAAATAAGTGGGCTCAGCCATTTGCAATCTGTCTGGGTCGGGGTTGGCAAATTTAGCCAGAAGGGGAGATAATCCATGCTTTATGAATGTACTTGCAATAGGCTTTTTTTAACAGCAGTTAATTGTGTCATTAAGCCAGCTTCAGTTCAGTTGGGGCGAGATTAATCTAATAAGAAAATTGGTAGTTGAATTTGGTATGGCCGATATCAGAATTAAGGTTATTTTTTAAAATATTGATATTCTTGTGACTCTTTTTTCGTTTTGGCTGTTCCATGCATTTATCTGCTACTCTCGCCGAGAAAAAATTTCACCAGTGGAGGTCTGAATTTGCAGTTTATAGCTGTGTCCCTGGCCAAATCTGGCAACCCTGATTTGGGTTTATATTAAGCGATTATTTCTGTAATTATGATTTTGGTTTATTCTTTGCTTTCCTCTCACTTCTACTTTAAAGAGGAAATCAGCTTGTGCACACAGAGTCCACTCTTTAGGCTTGGTGTGTTTCCTCAATAGCTCAGCGGGCTGAGACGGCCAAGGCAAAAGCCAAGCTGAAGGTTTAAGTAGCCTTCTTTTAAATGAACTGCCTTACAAGGATGAAGGGCACCATCTGCCCTACTATTTCAGGATGTTAGCCAGGAATTTGATTTCCCACCGTTTTTATAGGATTCGGAAGTTTTCTGAGGTCTGTATTTGTATATATTTTGCATTCTAAAAAAGCCAAAAATGTCACCCCACCCCACTAAAAATTGTCAAAAAAGCACAGTTTAATTGGGACATTGGAATTAGGTTTCTATTGGGAATTAGCCAGCATTCTCATTAGCTGTTTAAAGCTAACACCCTGTAATTTTACCTATTGCCAAGTGCTGTGAAGCGGACTCATGCCTCTCCAAAGGGCATTAGTGCAAAATGATCACAAACTGCCTGTGCCGGAAATTTCAACTAGGTTCGCCAATTCCAGTTTCCAAGCAGTTAATAGTTAAGTGACTCTGCACCTCTAATTATATATTTCTGTTATAAACCATATAATAATAGGTATAAACTTGTGTTACATTTTTCCATATAGTTGAAATTCGCTGTACCTAGTCAGATAAAATGTAATGTTAATGTGCAAAAACTTTAAACTGGAGTCAGATTTTTTTTGGGGGAGGAGGGTCCAAAGAGGGAATGGGGAGAAGGGAAAATATTTCTTTAAAATATGAGAAAAAAAAAAAAAAGTAAAAAAAAAGGGGGGCCAGGCATCCGTCTCTTAAGAGACAACTCCCATTGGAGCATGTACGGCTGGTGATGAAATCCCGTTTTTCTTTTTGCATGCATCAGCTTAGTGATCCTTGCAAGTTTCAAGTCTGGTCGAGACCAGGACTTTATTCTTACAAGTTTTTATGAAACAAGCAGGATTCATGTCCACCAAAGGGATACTTCCACCCTAATCACACAGCTTAGAATGTACTTAATTAACTGCTGAGTGCACAGGGAATTTGTCCTAATGAAGAGTTTTCCAGACTCTTCGCTCATACCGGGAATTGAACCTGTGTAAGGCAGATGTGCTAACCATTACACTAGTAAAATGTGAAAGAACCAAAAAAGAAAGAAAAAAATTTAAAAAAAAAGGAGAAAAAAATGAAGGAAAAAAAAAAAAAAAAAAAAAAAAAAAAAAAAAAAAAAAAACAACAAAAAAACCCATATATGCCAGACTATAAGAAGAATGGTTTACAAAAACGTATTTGGATAGCTCCCACGCTCTGCAACTCTTCGAAGCCCCATAACTGTCCATATCGAGTTTTGGTAGATGGCCCCCATGTCATAATACCAGTGTATTGGACGCAGCGTAATATTTGCATAGTTTAAAAAATAAATAAATGTCTGTCTTATATACTGGCATAAATGGTGTTGACCCAAACAGAAACTTAAGGCAGAAGCAAGGGAGAAAGAGAAAAGAACTTTATATGGTTAAAATAACAGTGGTATATATACTGTCTATAGTTTTGAGAAGGGTCATTACCATTCAAAGAGTTTTTCGGACGATTGAACTCTGTCCTCTCTGGGAAGTCCGGATTATAGACAGGGAACGCTGTTAGAAACGGAGAAAAATCAAAGAAGCAGCATACATCAACATGTCGGCTGAGTGTATAAGTCAGACAAGTGGGGATTTCAACTTGATGCGGCTTCCACTACTCAACAAGGACAAGGTATGGAAATCAGGGCCTAACGAGGAAAGGAAAAACACCCGAATCCTACGTTATAAGCGTTGCTACCATTGGAGAGAGAGAGAGAGAGAGAGAGAGAGAGAGAGAGAAAAAATTTCTGTTTACCACCATTACATTCGGATAGTACACCTGAAGGCCATAGAATGGATCGGCCGAAACGTTGTGTTAACACAAACAACGACAAGGAGTTCAATCATCCGAAAAGCACTTTGAATAACAGTGTTATATTTTATGACAGGCATTTAAGTATGTCTTACTTTACGTTCTAAATTTGGAGGGTAAAAAAAGGGGGAGAAAAAGTTGTTACATACCGGGCCTCATCTGTTTGATGGTATAGTCATTGATTAAGTGATGGTTGTGTTCATTTAGGTTACAATGGAGTGTAACACAGTCACTCTGGAAAAGGAGATCCTGTAATGTATATACCCGTGTAATTCCTGAGGGGAGGAGAAAAGAAAAAAAATACAGAAAGAGGTTATAACTGACCTTCCAACATAAACAAGTGAAGAGAAATCTTCATACTTTCCTTCTATATAATAATAAAAAAATAAAAAATAAATAAAAAAAAATAGGGACAACTGCCCCCTGACAATAGCAGAGCAACTGTAAAGTTAAAGTTTGTGGAAATGAAATGTAATTATCACAGGCATTGGGATATTGTCCAGGGATCAATTGTCAAGAGTCATTTATCTAGGGGGCAGTTGTCCTATGGAGGCAATTGCCCTGATACTTTAAAAAAGCAATTAATAAAGTCACTGTGAAAAATATCCAATTCAAAAATGCAAGAACTGCAGTTTCACTTCTGTCCAAATTCACAGTACTGAGTCCACCTGATCTTCACTCCTTCAGCTTACAATAGAAAAATGTCCTTCCCTAGAAAGTGGGAAGCTAATGTAACAAGGGTGGCAACCCAATGCGAATGATTCCCAGTCTAGCGCCATCTATCTTGATCTACTCCAAACAGCCAATCATGAAGGAGGACACAACTTATTAACAGTCACTATAAAATAGAAGGTAGTTTGGGATACAGCACAAGGATTACAATCTTGATTTCTCTAGTGCAGGGATCCCCAACCACTGGACTGCAGACCGCTACTGGACCACAAAGCATGTGCTATGAGGAAACAATATATGGCAATATTTCTTGGCAACATAAAAATAAATTCATTTCCTTGGATCTTAATATTAAATTCATTAGATGATCCCTTTTAGAAACAAAATTGAGTGTATTAGCCACTTATAAGTGACTCAGTTGATTTATCTATATTCCTGTAGTGATTATAACAAAATTGAAAGATTGTGATAACTTCTTTTTTTCATTACCAAACAATATTGTCCAAAGTCATTTTTTAATTTAGTATATTAGGATTCTTTATACTTACCTAATGACTTTTCAATTCCATCCGTTAAATATGGATCATAAAAAATTACATTAAAACCAAATATTTTCGCTCGAAGAGCAACAGCTGTCCCCACACGGCCTGTGAAAGAGAAAATATATAAGTAAAAGATACAAGTTGCAGTTAGGACAGCAAACCATCCAAACACTTATTTTTGCTATACATACAATGTATAAATTCAGAACATTCAGGCAACATAATTCACAAGGAATTTTACAATTACATAAACAAATTGGCTGTTTGAAAGACTTATCAAACATGTTCACCGTTTTTGTATGTAGCTATATCAATAAGTATGTAGCTTAACGATTGGGGGGGGGGGAGAAAAAAAAAAGAGGATTTTACACAATTATTTTTCTTTGTCAATGCACTTAATTCAGTGATGAGTATTGATGAAAGTTTATACACTTGTTCGAGGAGGAGGTTCTCTTCATCCACAAGCTTAGCATATTCATGCACATACTCAGCAGTAACTTTGTGGTTTGCGGACACGTATAGAGATTCTATGATGTTTCTTAAACCTTTGAAGCCATCCTTCATTAATTACACGCTCTAATTTAAGTTCTTTATGGTACAACAACTTCACTGACCTCTTAGTGAACTAGTGTAAGAGCAGCAAGAAATTCAAGTGTCTGCTTGTATTTTTCAATAGGCAAGACAGAATACCAATGTATTACAATTACTCACCAAGTCCAACTATTCCTAACGTGTCTCCTCGAATCCTGGCTGATCCCTGAGCGGCCTCTCGTAATTGTTCAGGACCATTTATTTTCTTGCCTTCACGCACCATATTAGCCAACCAGTACGTCCTCCGGTACAGATTCAGAATCAGACACATTGTTGAATCAGCAACCTCTTCCACACCATAGCCAGGTACATTACAAACAGCAATTCCTGAAAAGATTTTTTTTAAATAAAAAAAAATTAAAAGTCTTGGAGAGTATTGCCATTTTCAAGAAAACTATTGTATTGAAGGTTTACGTTTCTGAAATTGTAGATTAAATTTATGTTTTAGTTGAAAATACTGTGCACAGATAATACTCTAAGGATGTCAGTAAATTCATGAAATAAGGAGAAGCTACTCCTACTTGGTGAAATATGTAGTGGATTTTGCTCAATAGGGCCATCGGTTTTTAGGACCAACCACACAATAGGACCAATTTTGTAAGAATCGATTCGAATCTATGTAATCATTGCTAATTTGCTTTGTTTATTACGACGAAAGCACCATTTATTTGGACCAACCAACAGTGCTACTGAATTAACATTTGAATAAAATCCAACAGAATATCTTTTTTAGTTCCCAAAAAAACTATTCAAATATTTTTAGCTTGTAACACAAGTTAAATGTGAAGTAACTGAACTTCCAAAAATATAATGGGTTATGTTTTAGTTGACTAAGTTACATCCCTTGCATCAAACAAGAGTTTTTTTTATAAATATCTTTTCATAAAAAAAACTATTTGGTTTCTTCTGTTAATTGAACCAGCCAGTTATTGGGTCCAAAACGCACTGTATTTAAAAAAAGATTCTGTTATCCTAGATATTTCATTATGTAAGCATGAGAAAGTCCAATTGTTATCAGTGCTAACACCAGTGGCTCTATTGAATCAGTATAATTATCTGAGATATACATCCAACAATTGATACACAGTGCTTTTGCAGGAAAGATACAATGATGGCAAAGTGTGATATTGCAAGCATCTGGCAGGATTTCTTTCTTTTTTTTCAGATTAGCGTATATCATTTATCTCATCTTTTGGAATTAATGTATTGGTGGACAGATGTATATTGCAAGCAACCAGTTGTAATTCACCGAATGGGAGTAGCTTCCCCTTATTTCCCCAAATCGGTACTATAGTAATAGTGAGGTACAGGGCATAATATGCGTAAAAGACTAAAAGTTATTTCCCTTGCATTATTGTATTAAAATAAACTATTAAATAAATTGTTTTGTATTAAAATAGATTTTTGTAGTTTTTTTTAATGAAATTGTGTTTTCTAAGGGATAAACTTAGTCTTTTATGCATATTATGCCCTGGACCCTACTATTACCATGTACCCTCAAATTTACGTGAGTGAGAGAGAGATATACTAATAGTACAAAATGCAAACCAATTCTATTGGCTCATGAAAGAAATAAAAGTATCACGAGACAAAAATTGCAACTTTATATAATTTAAATTATCAATTGTGACTTCAGAATTTGAAAGTTTAAAATGCTCAAATTATTAAATTCAAAAACATCTAAAATATTTTCATAATTTTACATTAATTTTTGTCAAACTCCAGTCCAAGTTGGAGTTGACTGGTTTTCCCTTCTAACAAGAACAAAAACCCATGTATAAAATTAACATTTCCCTACCATAATTTGAAATCATGGCCATGTGATTGGAAGGTGGTCTCTTACCAACTGAGCTAAACTGACAAGTCTTATACACCTATTATATATATTTATTCTATATACAATACAAAAGTTGCAGTAATCATCTTCAGTCAGAATAGAAATAGTGCTGGAGTTTGACACAGCAAGGTTTGTTAGAGAACAAAGTCGTCACATTGCAACTAAAAATTGAGATTTCTAATATAAGATAAGAAAACTGACATACAGATAAATCATTTTTTAAAAGCATTTAACCCCTTCATGGATTATCCTAATAAGCGTATTTAATATTTTATTCTTTCCAGAACATTGCCAAAATATTTGGGCATTGTGTTATATTTTAGAGCAAGAATGATACACACTAATTTTACGAAAACCGTGGCAACAACTAGGGTTACAATTTTAGTTATTTCCGAGATAAATGGTGTTTTATGGCTGTTAGAAAGAGGAAAAAATTCCTCTCCACTTGCTAGTTAGGATTTTTAGCAATATAAATATTGTATGTGTGCGTATATGTTTTTTTTTATGTAACCGCATTCTAGCTTTAGGGAAGAAATCTGACAAATAATGGATACTTGACCTGTGTATTTAGAGATTTTTTATAGACTGTATACAGTATATATTTCTGGTGTGCAAGTTATCTTGTTTTAATACCCAGGGCTGTTTTGTTTTGTATTTTCTTTAAACAGAAACATTGGGTAAAAAAAAACAAACAAAAACATTTTCATAATGTCTGTTAATTCATAAAACAAAAAAATATGATCTAAAATGAAACCCTGGGTGGAAAAAAAATCCATCTGGGTTAAAATATATCCACTTTCAGGTAGATATACAGATCAATATAATTTTAATAATTTCTACAAACATGAAATATGGATTACAATCTACTTTTCATGTTTATAGCTGAAGCCTGTTTACAACTGTCTTTAGAATGTCCAATGAAGAAGTGTCATTTGAGGTTCATCTTACCTAATTCACCAGCCGCTTTTGCATCAATATTGTCATGACCACTTCCTATTCTGACGATGACTCTCAAACTTTTGAACTTTTCCAAATCTTCTTTGTTGAGAGTGATTGTATGCCACATGAGAGCTCCTACTGCTTCATTAAGCACCTTTAACAAAAGGAAAAGAAAGATATTAAAATATTATATAATGACATTTACAAGTTCAAGACTTATGAGGATAATCTTCCACTATATTTTGCAGTCAGGTCTTATTTCTGGGAAGTAGAAAATGGAGTGTCACTAACCAGCCCAGCATTGGGAACTCAAACCACTAGTAAGTCCGGCTTTTGAGCACTGTCCTGTCCCGCGCAACCTTGGATATACTTAAAATAGTGAGTACTAAAAGCTATAACAGCCATTAATGTATTTTTATTATATGTAGTTGTCATTGTCAACACTGCCGATGAGCTGCAGTATAGGAGTAAAGTTGTCAACACATCAGAGAGGCTCAGTCTGCAGTGTCCTCCTTTTTGAAAATGGCCACCCTAACCACCAAAGATCTAAAAGAACCACTCCTTCATGACTAATGTTTCTCTAGGTCATGAATAGGACTCATGGGCACAGGAGTTTCAGCTATATAGCACCCAGACTTTGGAATCAATTACCCTATGACATCCAGAACATACTTACATTAGCAGGCTTTAAATCAAAAAACTTTGTTTCAAGACTGTCATAATTATATGAACTCGGTAAATAAATACACTTTGTAACCGTAGCTCCTGCCCAGTGTTTTGTAAAGAACTTTATTGACGACAGGTTGCACTTTCTTCTTACTCTTCGTTAATAGGCCATATATTTTTTTACTGTTTTCAAGCGCTTTTGTCCAGTGGAGACTTAAATATTGGAGGTTCCCGAGAAAGGGCGCTTTCTATAAATGCATTTATTATTAATTTTTTGGTAGTCAGTGTGCACAAAAATCTTACATTGTGCAAACTTTTTTCCTGTGACCAAAGTATGTGCACACTTGAATTCAACATTGGGAATCAATGTTTTCAATAAAAACACAGTAAGCTATCTACAAAATCTTTTGTGCGCACACACAATTTAGAGGGAACTATGTTCAGGAGTTGTATTATTCAAGATTTATCTGAAAATTGAAGTTGATTTAACTATTTTACCAAGGAGTACCATTCCAAGGCCAGAATCAAAAACTCAGACTCTTATATCAAAGGGGGGGGGGGGTGAGAAACAAAAGAAAGGCATTTGTCCAAGACTTACCTTTTCATGTATTTCTTGAGTCGATTGTGCATCACAGAATGCTACTGTTGCCACATCTTTGAGTATTGGCATCTCCACTGAACAGTCCCTACCGTCCAGTAATGCAATAAGTGGTCTTTGATGCATTGGCCCATTTGGAATAGGACCACGGACAGCCGCTAAGAAGAGAAAAAAAAAAACACCAATAATTCATTTGAACAAACTTTAGAATGTACACACCTGAAAAATCAACTTTTAAGTTGAGGGTCTTTATGGTAGCACTAAAACTTCAATTTTAGATCTAAATGATTTAGAACTTTAAAAAAATAAATGCAATTTAAATAAAACATAACCCTACAAAACACTATATTCTTATATTAATGCATTAAATACAATTTTATTCAATGAAATAAATTATGACAAACATTTTTGGAAATACAATTTCAGATAATAACCATCTGAAACTTGTGTGTATCAACAGATACAGTCATTATCCAGCTCTTAACTACTGATTGAATGAATGAATACTGTATTTGGTGGTCTACAATACCCATGGTTTAAAAGACTATTGCTCACTGCCACTTCCTTAAATACCATAGCTGTCTATTTTGAGGTTTAGGAGATGACCCTCTAAGTATAATACCAGCACATGGGATGCAATGTAATATTTACAAACTTTGTTAATTAAATGTGCAGCTTATATGCTGGCACATACAGTCATCAAAATGATGGTTAATAGTAAATATATGTTGGTACTTTCCGAGAAAATGGGTCTGTAAAAATTCACAAAAAAAAGTCATTTTAAAGAACACTGATGTGGATCTTCGCAAAACTTTAGACAGTTGTATTATTCACTTTTTTTTTGGTTTGTTCACTGAATAAATTTAGTTTTTACAAAATCTTGGATTTTAATTTTTAATGAATCCCACCCTCCTCCCTGTCTATCCCTTTCTCTTCCCATTTTCTTTAAACATTTCCTTTTTGTGTTTATCCTATCCTTTCTCTTGGTTTTTCTGTTTCTCCCTCACTTTTTTCTGTCTTTATCACTCTCCCTCACTTTTTTCTGTCTTTATCACTCCCTCTCAGCCACTGTTTTGTTTACCTCATTTATTTCTCTTAAAATATTTCATTTCCTTTTTTGAATTTATAAATGCTTTATCCAAGAAGTTGAGTAAATGGCCATTGTTAAAACAATTATTTTGTGGGATTTATTTCTTTTAAAATGACTTTTGAAAGGGAGATAACTTTCTTGCAAATCTTTACAGACCCATTTTCTCAGGGAGTGCCTATAAGTCTAATAACTAAGAATCCAACTCTTATTCGTTACTATCAAACTGCAGAAACACTTATGAAGCATTTACTATTCAGATTGTTGGCAGGGTTACTACAATGAGGCATTGAATGCAGCAGGTTGTCATCACTTTGCAGTGAACCATCAATATAATTTTGTCAACACAAAAAGCAGAGCAACGTGGGGAATCAGCAAAATAGAAGAACAAGGTACCAAATAATTTTTTTAAAAATTTCATTTACATAATGTGAACATAAACAGCTGAAAATGAGTGACAATAAAACTGAACAGCTAAGATAAGAACAAAATTTAATTATTTAACTCTTAAATTCATTAAAAAAAAGTAGAAAAAGCTTGATGTCATTATCAAAGGAAATAACTCCTGAGTAAAAATTATCTCCCTTTGACTATTTTTGGGAATTTAAAAAAGAAAATCTATTCAATTCACAGGAATGTTCCATTATTTTGAAATCCAAGCATTGAATAGTTCCACTGTCGATTACAAGTGGTCCATGAATTTAAGAGTTAAAAAGCTAATTGTTCAAGTCAAATACTTTTTACTGTATACACATGGTCATATTCTTGTAATAGTAGTTTTGCAAAGTAAAAAATAATTTAGTGGAGATCCAATTTAGCAAATCGGAGTGATTTTTTAAAATTTGTTTATTATTATTAAAATGTATTTGTGCTATGTAGTTTGATTTGCTTTGACTGAATCTGATCCATTTCTTTCGGAAGTTTTTCATTTTTGAGAAAAAACTTTTTAAGTGGAAGCAAGTGAGTTTTTTGATTTACAATGTAAATATAATGCCAAACTGGAACCATACTTTGTGTTCATTAATTACATAGGAAAATATATTTTCCCTACAAAAATACACTGATTTGCTAAATCGAATCTCAACTATAAATTATACTACAAAAAAAATACATTTTAAGTGCACAAGAACCATCAGGCAGCCTTTTAAAAAAAAACAAAAAAAAAACAAGTATACTACTGTCAAAATTCACCATTGATCTAGGTATTGGCAATGAAAATTAGTTTTATTTCATATCTAAACAAAGAAAATCCATTTTTTAATAAATAAATAATAAATAATAAAAATAATAATAATGTGGCAACTAACATTGACCAGTAGGTGTGATAATCTGAGCTTTATCACAGACTTACCCAACACAGGTATTGGAATAGCGTTGAATTAGGAAATCTACTGAGTCTGGAGGCAGATTAATATCAGCCATTTGAAAACTTGGATTATCCCACCTTCCTGGCCAAATCTAGCAAATCTAAGATGTAACTGAAAAATTCTAGTACTTTAAATCATCAATCCTTTTTCAAAATAATCTTAAATTTATATAGTATCTAATATTTTCAATTTTGATATTAATAGTTAATGTGGAAAGAAACAAGTTATTTGTAAAATCAACAATTTAATGTTTCATTGGTTACAGCTTTCTCAGCAAAAGACGAAAATACAAAATGGAACAGTTTTTAAACTTCCTGGTTTTTTACGTCATCGTCACGCAACAAACGTTAAATATAGGCTCAAATTCAAAAGTATATACAAAATCATATACAAATGACTTTTTCCAAATAGTCAAATTTTTTTTAAAATGCTGACGTTTAACGTTTGTTCCATGATGAGGACGTCAAAAACAAATAACTTAAACAACTTTCATCTCATTCTGAAGAAGCTGCAACCAGCGAAACATGTTGATTTTACAAACATTATGTTTCTTTCCATTTCGTCAACTATTAATGTCATCTTGCCGGATATCATTATCCAAATACTGATCATTTTCAGTTTTGTAAACAGTAGAAGCAGCAATATTAAATTGGAAATTGGAATAGGTAAGCAAATAACATGAACAATACTTTAAGAAATTTCACAATTGTGGTTAGAACAAAAAAGTCATTAGATAATCACTTCTGCACAGTATGTAGAGAAAACTTGGAGATAAAAATGGCTGGTAAATGAGACCAACAAACGTTTTCACTCGATTTGACAACAAAGACACAGCAGTAACAAAAGGGATAACATTTTTTCAAATAAAACAAATTAGGAGTACATGCATCTATAAGACATACTGCAAAACAAAATTTGGGTTCTAGTCAATATATGCTAAATCCCATAGCAAGATACTTGATATGTGAAAGGGGTTTAAAAATAGAATAAGAGGCTATCAACAAACAGTAATAAGTAAACAATCACCATCCAAAGACAATTGCAGGAAATATTATGGCAATTCATTCCATGGAAAATAGATTCATGCTAAAGGGAAACCTTATTCCATTTGTCAGTAGACGTACAAAGCCATAACAAAATTTCTTGTTTATTTATAAAAACATGCACAAAACAGATAAGTAATCTGGAAAATTCAGAACAATTTTTAAATCTTGTTTATTATACAAGAACATACAATATTTGCCTGTTGCAGGACAACCAGGAACATGAATTTTAAAAAAAATTCAATTCACAGAAGAGTTCCACTGTCAGTTTCAAGTGGTTTATGAATTTAAGAGTCAAAGTACCATATTCCATCTAAAAATTAGTTGGAACTCCAACATAAGCAAACAATGATCAAGAGTCAATTTAAATTTAAACTTAAAACCGGCAAGAATTTAATTTTAGAAAATTTCTTTTAAATACTAATACTTTAAAATATCTGCTTTCTGCAGAATTGAATTCAGGCTACAGGCTGATCTCTTGAACCATTCCTAAAACCAAGACATCTTTATCTAAAAAAAAAATCCCAAGGAACTCTTTGGGTTTAAAAACCCAAAGAGTTCTTTGGGATTTTTTTTAGGAGTAAAAATAAAAATAACAAACATGGGTGTCATTGATTTAAAAGGAATATAGGTCCAAAATGAAAAGTCTTGAAAACTAAAACTAAAACTAAAAACTTGAATAAATGAACGAGGGAACTATCAGTTTTGATGCAGAATTGACAGACAGCCAGTACAAACATGGTAGGTCTATTGGTAGTCTTTTACTTATATCAACACTAACGGATTGTTTGCATTAAAATTATTAGTGCATAGGTGTATGCAAGTTGTAGCCAATGTAGGAATTTATTTTAAATCTAATTTTTTTTGCAGAAAGTCAAGTTTATAAATTCGTATTGTAAAATTACTATTCTTTTGGCTTCACAAACCAATAGATTTTTGCAAATAGAATAGATTAGCTTTAAATGAAGTCTATGCTTCCATTTTGGTTAATTAATTTCTGCAGTTATCTTCAAATATTTATTCGTTCACACGGATCTTTAAATTTTTAGTGAAGTAGAAAAAAATTTAAAAATATAATTACGTCTATTACAAATGAATACCGATCTTATGCAATGTTTTGATCTTTGTTTTTTTATCATGACTCGTTAGAGTATGTCTTCTATAGAAACAAATAATATTAAGTGTTTTTTTTCAAGATTGTAAAAGTACATATAGATGGGATAGAACAAAAATGAAACAATAAAAAGGTATTAAAAACATGGGCAACATTAAAAAAGCAGAAGCACCAATATTATGCGTTGTTAACTAGTTAATATTGCAGTTGCATGCAAGACGTTATGTTAACATGCTAAGAAAACATTGTTAATTATGAGCCCATGGAGTAGACGAGTACAAAAAAATAATATTAATGATTTAGTCTTATTTACAGGAAATATTATTGAAAATATCAGGATTTGTCTTTGCAAAATTCCATTTTGTTGAAAAGCCAATATAATAAAAAAAATTAAAAAATT
>VCCN01003292.1:768902-814661 GCA_006491835.1 Architeuthis dux
AAAAAAAAAAAAAAAAAAAAAAAAAAACATTTTCTGTAACCCCAATAATCTTCCCGTGACCCCTCTGGAGGTCGGGAACCCTAATTTGAGAATCCCTGATCTAAACCATGAAAATTTAATATAGCTGTATCCTTAATAGATAAATTTCTTACATGCATTTCAACAACTAAGTCATGATTGATACTAACAACATTTTAAAATACTGAGGAAACCGTCCATTTTGATCATTTTGGGACACGGTCTTCTAGATAACAATAACCCGCTGATAACATTAAGCTAAGAATATAAAAATTGGAACAATTTACATTCATTATTAGGTTATTAAATGCATTGTTAAACAAATTTGCATTATAAAAAAAAATCAATATGAAATTTTTCAAAATTTTCAATTCATTTTAATAAAGTGTTTGGGTCAAACTGATTTGGTAACAACAGTTTGATATTGTCAATGATTATAATAAATGGCTTCTGTATTTATAAAATAATAGGGCAGTGCCTGTTCCAAAGGTGCATGTTTGGAAGGGGCCAGATGTTATGGCATGCCTGACATAATTGTCATGTAAAATAATTTTCCGTCACATGAAACTACGGCTTCAAAGTATTTCGGTTACTTCTGTTCAGTATTGATGATTTAAATATTTTATATCTATATTTAAACAATTCTAAAGAGCGGAAGTCAAAAGGTGATAATTTGACAAACTATCTGTTATGTTAGGTTTTATGTATTTCAGATAAAGATTGGCTGTATATAAAAAGTGTTGTGTTACTGGCAATGAGGATGAGATTTTTAGTTAGATTCTCAAAGCAGTTGTGTACTAGAAAATTTAGATTTTGACAAGAGTGAGAAATGGGGAAATGAACACATTTAATCTCATTTTCAATAAAAAGATCATAGAATATGACAGGTTAAATATCCATTAACACTGTATGCCACGTATGGTGACATTAATGAAAAAGAATATAGTACTATTACTGCAACAGACAAAACCTACAAACATTTCAAATCTAAATAAATTTAAAATATATGTTACATGTACCTTGCAATTTTGGGAATAATGTTGCTCATGTTTGGTAAAAGAAAATGCTAAGCTACTTGTTTACTACAACAGCTATGCTTATTTTTCAAGTGATTCTTCTATGAAAATACCTTAAGATGGATTATTTTGGATTTAAGATAGCTCAAGGAAATTTAGTTACCATATAGGACCCCAATGGCTTAAAACAATGTTGTGTATACCTAAGCTGCTTTTGTTTTCACTGGTAAATTGCAGCAGTATTATTAAAAACATTTTTCTGGCTGCACTAATTGCATATATTGTCTAAGTTCTTGTTTTCCTGCTATACTGTAGCTACATACCTCAATAACATTAAATGCTCACCTATAAAATACACTAAACATTTTTGTCAAACTAGTTTAAAATTGTAGGCTGGAGTTGTTGTAAAGGTAGAAAAACAAAGTCAACAACCCTCACCTAATTTAGGGGAGTAAACTCTTCAAACCAATATATAAAATTAACATTTCCTTACCATGATTTGAAATCACAACCAAGTGATCAGAGCTAAACTGACAAGTATTACATATCTACGAAAATGTATGTTACAGATATGCAAGGGTTTATTTCATAAACGCATTTATACTAAAAATATTTTTTATTTATTATATATACAATACAAAAGTTGCAGCAATCATCTTCAATAGCAGTATAGTTTGACCCTGCAGTAGCCAGGCTTGTTTTCCTCAATATTCCCTCCAGAAATGTGTGTATGATGTTTTATATGCCATCAAATACAATCATTTTTATTTCTTAAGAACCACAACCCTTTAGTGTGTAATTTACTACATATATCTATAAACAAAAAATATTAACTATCCAGCCAAATGCACTTTTCTCAGATGGAAAGCTTTAGGAGTTACCAATTTTTAATAATGGTATTTTGGAAAAAGTTATCTATTTTCACATTAATTTCATTGAAGCACCACCAATTATATTAAAGTGTTATAAAGAGTCATTATTACATGCTGGCATGCAAGACACACATTTAAATAGAAAATAAAACTATGCAAATATTACACAGTGTAGCTATTATAACTCTGGGGCTGTCTACCAAAGCTTGTAAAGAATAGCTATGGGGCTTGAATGAAGGCCATCTGAGAAGGGTGTGTGTAGATCTGTGTATTGAAACCTGTAAGCCGATACAATGTCAATTAATAAACTATTGTTTACCGGCGAGCGAATATAGAATGGAGTGCTAAAAGGGTGCATGAAAACAGGATGGCTAAAGTGTGTGTGTGTGCATTAATGTTTTTATTTTACAAAGAAAATTAAATAAATCGCCATCCAGACGATACAGTTTCCTTGCGATCTGGTAGCACGTGCTTTGCAGGCCTGATGGTTAGAGACCACCGTTGTAAAACCCATGCGTGTTAGAGGCCAGAAAATACAGACATTTTCAATACTTCTAAGAAATTCTGACAACTGCTTTAGGTTCACTGCACATGATATACAAAAGTACATTCTAACTTTTGTGCAGTAAGCATTGAAAAGGATTTTCTTTGACGTAAAATCACAAAGACCATCACAATCTTATGAAGTCTTTGTACAATGAAGGTGGACACAGTACTCCTTGGTTTGAAGAGTCCAAAACATGGTTAGTAATAAAAATGGCTATTTCCAGTTTTAACCAAGCAGACAGCAGGGGGGAGGGGGGTCTTTTCTTCAAAATATGAAATCTAGTAAACCTGAATACATTTATCCCTTCATTACTGGAGTACAGCAATTCTATGAAAGTGATATCATATCCCATCAACTACCAGGACAAAAGAATTATCACAATTCGAAAAAAAAAAAAAAAAGGGCAAAAAAGGAGAGGTTGGAAAAGATACTTATGACAACTGCTATAGAAGCATTCTAGCAAGTTCAGGGAGAAAATCCATCCGTAAAGATTGGAAAGTCAAAAATTTGCTAGCCTTCGTCCTACCAATGTCAGAAAGGGATCATACTGTGTGTTGTTCTTATGAAAACTTCAATATGCTAATAGATGGTGTCCGGCAATTGCAGGACATACCTATTACTGATATTCTCATTGCCAAGTCTGTCTGTAGCCCAAATCTCAAGTGTTGCTTAGGAGAATGCACTCAGTGCAAACATGTGTTCAGAGTGATAAAGGAGGTACCATTCAACAGTACTCATGACACGGACCCTACTACACCTTGCACTTTCCTTCAGTGGAATGCTGTGGAATTGTATAGGCATGCCACACCTACTTGGATTTTGTGATTTCGAATCAAAATGTACTTTAAAAAAAAAAAAGTATCTGTTCAACCAGGGGCATAACAGGAGATTTACGAGAGGAGAGCTTAGCTCCTTGAGAGGCTCCAACATTTAGTGAGATTTGTTATTCTATAAGGTTAGTAGATATGCAGTAGGCTTTTTTGGGGAGGTCAGGGGGTTATTTAAGAATCACCCCACCCCTCCCTCAGCTATGACTATGTTCAACTTAGTTTGGACTATGTATGACAATTTGTTGAAAAATTTGTTTTGTACTCTGAAGATTTCTGGTTGTCATTACTGTTGATGCACAAACGTTGGCATCAGTTACATCAAACCTGCTAAAATGTAAAGAATTCTTTCTTGCGATTATTATTTGCATCCATGATCTATCAAAATCAAAAAGTACTGGGAGTCTTTGTCTATTACATTCAGAGAACGTGAGCATATTCATGCCAGTATCTAGTTTCAAGCAACTGTTGTGTTGTGTCAGTTACACCACCGGCACAGATTGATTTTAAAGATTAGATTTTTCTATTAATTAACTATAACAAATGCAATTTGTATTTTATTCAAATACTTTTGGAGAAACAAACATGAACATGAACAGTTACAATGGAATTGCCCAGTACCAGTGTCTGTTACATGTGTCAGCTTAGTGATCCTTGCAAGTTTGGTCGAGACCAGGACTTTATTCCTACAAGCTTTTATGACATCCCCTTGGCAGGATGCAAGTCCATCAAAAGGATACCTCCAACCTAATCACACAGCTTAGAATGTACTCAATTAGCTGCTGAATGCACAGGGAAATTTTTCACTCTTCGCTCATACTGGGAATCGAACCCAAGACCTGTGTCTGAGGCAGACATGCTAACCATTACACTATCCAAGCAGACATTTACTGTGTACACATGGATAATTTAAATGTAATAATAATCAGGCACAATGACACCTATGCATAGTTACTTCAGCCAATGAAATTGGAGAGGTATATGTATTACCCAGTGTCCACACTATATCTCCAAAAGTTCTCAATGAAATTTTGTAGAAGGGTGGGCAATGGACAGAATTGGGGAAAAAGTGAATTAATTTTGTGGCAGATCCCTACGTCGTAGTGAAAATGGCATTGGCAGAGGTACGTGCATCGAGTGCTTTCTAGTTTTTATAAGCACTATCATCAATTGTCAAAACTCAGTCGTAGATGAATGACAAAAAGATAAGATAACAGGCAGAATCATGTAAACATTTCCGATAACAACCATGTATAATTCAGTCCTTTATGAATAATGCATTTTCTGTCAGGGAAAACTATATTATAAACACTGACTTTCTGTAATAAGAAAATAGACCAGTGATATACTTGTATTTAAACAAACATCAAATCTACCCCATTCATTTACTCAGGAGCGTGTGTATATAACGGTTACAAAATACAAGAATCCTACATTATAAGCGTTGCTACCATTGGAGAGAAAGAATGTATACCACCACCATCATGTTTGGATAGTACACCTGAAGAAGGCGGTCAATTGGATCAGCTGAAACGTGTTAACACATAGGAGTTCCAGCTTCTGAAAAACTTGAATGTTAACCCTTCTCAAAACTATACAGCATCAGTAATAAACATACTTTAAACCAAGAAATTAGGAAAAAAAAATTCCATATACAATTAAAAAAATGACTTCTAAGCAGAACATATTTCCCTGGGATCAAAGGCACTACCCCCATCCACCCCACTGAAAAAGAAAAGTCATACAGGCTGAAGGTTACTTTTATCATAGGCCTATCCTATTTTTATTTCTTTTTTAAATTTGCAAGTCAAAACTTGGGTGTGTCCTTGAGGCTGGAGTATCCTAGACACCGTGAAATATGGGGTAACTACAATCTGGTAATTTCTTTTTTTTGGGGGGGGGGGGATTTAAAACATTGCATATTGGGTTGTTCAATGACTTCCAGACTAACAGTGTTGCTGGTAGAAAATGGGCAGGATGTGGGGTTAACTTTCATGTATTTAAATAAATATCAAATATACCACATTCAATTATTCGGGAGTATGTATGTATGTATATATAATGTTATGCCGAATGTTTTAGAAATTTATGTAATTCAAGTGAAAACAAACTTTTTACAAGACATAAGTAAATTTTGTCAATTAGGCAATTTCACTGATTCGGCATAACATACATATGTATATAAATAAATAAAACAGTTACAAAATAGTTAAATGTTTATATTAAATCAGAAATATATAAATCAACCTCTATTAAGTATCTCAATATTGGACGTTCCCTGCTGAAATAAAGCATATCTCAATAACTGTTTACATGGCAAATCAACACCTATATAATGGTCATGGGCGCTAAACTAAGATTTCAATCTTCAATCACACAATGTTTTAATCACAAAACATTAGGGTGTAAGTCAATTATAAGTGGCTAATAAAGCCTTTTAGAAACAAAATTGTGTGTATCTAACAAATTTAATATTGAGATTCAAGAAAATGAACGATTGTATTTTATAAAGAAATATCACCAAATCATAGTTTCCTCATGACCCGGTGGTTGGGGTCCACTGCAGTAAGCAACACTGCGCTCGTCACAGTGGTGTATATAAAAAAAAGAAAAAAAGAACACCTCCACACGAGAGCAGGTCAAGTTTAGTGTGGGGGGACCCTTACATGTATGTGTGAGTAGGGACAAAAAAAAAAATTGTCCAGTTCCCTTGGCACCGACTTTGGGACACTTCAGGGATTTACCCAGAACATACCCCTTTAAGTGCAATATGACGGTTCCCCTGGAACTAGACCTGCCGCTAGTCCCTGATCACAGATGACCAGTGCCAGGTCTGGTTCAGTATTACTCCTAAAATCTTACGACTAATATTTATTTCTTTTCTCTAATACAAGCAGGTATTAAATAGGGTGGAACGAAAAATGTGTAGTGCTTAAACCCTGACAAATGACAAAATTGAGATAAAAATTAATGTTGAGTGCTTACCATTTCATGTCCTGGCAACCGTGGGTTCAATTTACAATGTAAGTTTCTGCTACATTGATCCCTTAGTTTGTGTCTGGCATTGTGAATAGACCAGACATGTTCAGGTTGGTTGCCATAACAGAAGAAGTGGCAACCACCCAAATTTAATTTTATCTCAATTTTGACATTTGTTGTCAGGGTTTAAAAGCACTACAGTTTTTAAATTTTAGAAAAATCTTATATTTATTTGACCCTAGTCTTAAATCGGGCAAGGAAAAATAAAAAAAAAAAATAAAAAATCTATGTTTCATGTTCAATAAGAATTACAACATCAAAATAAATCTGCCAACAGCCGTAGCCTTCCTGGCTCAATATTTCCCCAGGTCCTAAATTAGCTCTCAGAAAAGAAATGAAGTCATCTAATTATAGAGGACCAGGCTTAATACCTATGGAGTTTTTAAATGCAATAAAGACAAGATGAGCAAAAGCATTCACCACTAATTAGGCAGCTAGTCATTGTTCAGTAAAGGAAGGAAATTAGGTAATCCCTACTTATAATGCAGACAAATTTTGGTTGGCTGTAAAATGGCTATCCCGATTGTAAAATTCGACACATGCACACAACTGTGTGTGTGACTTTACAATTGTTGGAAGCCATTTTATATCCATTTACAATCGGGATGGCCATTTTACAGCCAACCAAAATTTGTAAAATGGCTATAAATGGCTTCCAACAATTGTATAGTTCGACACACTCACAATATTAAAAACGGCCGTTTTTAACATCGAATGAGCAAGTGTGTGAAAAATAAATACAAATTATATTGGGTAATCCACGCATTCCATGTTAAAAACAGTGCACAAATTGGGTAATCCACACACATTTGCCCACTTGATGTTAAAAACGGTGCAGTGTATGGAATTTCACAATTTACAATCAGGGTAGCCATTTTGTAGCCAAACGAAATTTGGTCTCCTATAAGTACAGATTACCGGAAATTATAAGATCTGAAGTATGAAAGCGACGGGAAGGTGGTGTGATAGGTATAAATGCTGAACTAAAAATATGTTGGATTGGGTTGGCCAATTTTCAGCACATTATGCTTTTTTATTTAAAAAAAGGTAAAAATGCAACTCAAATGAAAAAAAAAAAAAAAAAAAAAAAAAAAAAAAAAAAAGAAAGAAAAAAAGTGCAGTTCACAGAGAAGGTACTGTGAATAATTGAATGCATCAAATGGTTTGCAAAGTTTTGTGGTGGAGATCTCGCATTGAACGATGTCCCAAGATCAAGGTTCATGGCAATGAAATAAAGATATTACTTATACAATGCAAGAGAGCCAATATACTAAAGATATCCAAATCAAATGCTGAAAATCATTTGCAGTAGCTTGATTATATTAGTCACTTTGATGTGTGGCTTCCACATGTTAAATATGTACTGGAGCCTATTTCCCCTGTCGATTCACCATTTAAACAACAAAAATCTTTCGTCTGGTAAAGTCAATAAGGGGAAGCTACTGCCACTTGGTAAATTATAAGATGTGTATTGAAAGAACTGTTTTAATTGTTAATTTCCATTACCGTTATAGTGTTATTCATTATACAAGCACATGTAGGTCATCCTGGAGCTCCAAATATCAACTGTAAACAATTTATGATATTTACTTGTTATTATCAAGATAAGGCAACCCCAGCATTTCTGTATATCTGCACAAGGTGCAAAAGGGTTTGCCACTCTCAAATTGGACTATACAGCCACAGCAGGCGATGCCTGGACCCAATGTTGAGACCAAGCTCCGGGGGAGCATCGGTTATGGTATCCCGATACTAAGCCACCAATGAAGCTAAGATAAGGCCTTACATAATGGAAACCTGTGTTCCTTTTGGAAGATTTAGTCAAGCAACTAGATGTTAGGCTAAAGGCAGTAATGTAGAACAGTCATTAGGGGGTGGGGGTTGGGCCGATACATTTTTAAAATAACCAATTATAGGAAGAAGAAAAAAAAAACAAAAAAAACATGACTGTTGAAAAACCCGGCACTAGACCAATTGTTACAGCTCAGCTGGAAAATTGTTCACTCATCCACATTATAGTCACCAGGTATTGCACTTTCGGATTATCATTTATTCTGGTTACTTATGGAAAAATTTCAATTTCTTGTAAAGCTGCAAAAAGGCCCCTAGAATAAGTCTTTGCTGGGAAAAACAACCACAAGTTCAATGATGCATCCACCATCCGTGGTAGTAGTAGGAGGAGGAAGATAAGGATGGTTCACCGAAGGTCTGGACCAATTAACATATCAATCCAACGGCTGAGAAAATTGATATTCAACATATTAGTGTCTTATAGAGATGCGTGGATGCATTTATAAAAAAATTTCTGTAAAGATGGGATCTTGAAAGGTGGCAGAAGATGGAACAAAATGGTAAATATGTTGTTCAATGAAGTTAATGTCGAAAATAAAAAGTTGTCTTATTTTTACTTAATAAATTGTATGAATATTTTGGCCGCCCAATTAGTTTAGCATTTCAACTGTTTTCTGCTGGGGACCTTTAAATTTTAAGTGTTTTTTTCCCCCAACCCTTAAAATTTAAAGGTGTCCAGCAGAAAACAGTTGAAATATATAAAGAGAGCATGGCGATTAGTTATTTATTAGGAGTGTTAACTCCTAGATAACAATTTAAAAAATTTTAAAAAATGTTTCTCTATTCTGTCATGTTAAATCAAACAGATATGTAAATTTAACATTCCCCTATCATGATTTGAAATCACGACGAACTGATTGGTAGGCAGCTCTCTTACAGACTGAGTTAAACTGACAAGTCTTACATATGCATGAAAATTTATGTTACAGATACCTTAGGGTTTATTTCATCCTAATAAATACATTTATACTAAAAATGTTATATTTTAAAAATTTATTATATATGAAAACAAGGAATGGATAATTTTATATCTGGCAGAATGATAATTATAAAGAAATCTATTGGTAACCCATATCAGTGTTAGTGATTGCTAAACAGGCAGTCTATAAGTGTATAAATAAAGTTTCGGGATTGAACCCGTGTCCACCCTGGAAGCAACCTATACATGGTTCTGCTCTTACTCAACTGAGCTAACATCTCGAAACAAACATTCGCCCGCCTCCTTATTTTAACCGATCATATTTTTAAGAATACAAAAAAATGCAGTCATTATCTTCAGTCGAAATAAAAGTAGGAGTTGAGTTTGACCCTGCTGCAGCCAGGCTTGTATATAAGGTTTTTCAACTTTTGTTTTGCTTTTATGAAAAAAAAAAAAAAATTTCAGCTATCTAGCAGTGTATAGGAACCTCCCTTAAATATTTATAATAATGTAGATAAAAATTAGATACACCTTTTACACCATAGTCATGCTATACATCATTTAGTATCACCAATTCTGGCAGTTGCTGATAATAAATGATGTATAGCATGACTATACTAAAAACCCATGAAAGTATAAGAAAAGTAGAGAGGCTTTCTCAAAATACAAAATGGAATGTGTGTGTGTGTGTGTGTGTGTGTTGCGAGTGTGTATATCTATATTATAATGATTGGATTTCTGTATGTTTGCAACACAAAAACAGTACAAGAGCAAGATCTTTGTTAGCGCAACACCGTTAAAATGCTTCGATTTTGAAAATAAATCAATTTCCAGTCCAATTTGCAACCTAATAATAATATTGTGTGTATGCGTTTATTATTATTAACTGTTAAAGACTGAGTTTTATATAATTAGAGCAGATTAATATAATTTATCGGGGTGAATAAGATTAACATTGTCTTGACAGTTAAACACTTACAAAATATACAAAACTCTCCCTCTAAACAGTTATTTATCTCTTCTTGGAGTGTCTTAATTTTTAAGCAAAAAGTTGACAGATTTTAAAATCTAACATTACTTATCTGCAAGTAGATGTACCCTTGACAATGCCCAAATCAGCATTATATAGAGAGGGGGAGAAGAAAAAAAAAGAAAAGAAAAAAGAAAAGAAAAAAAAAAAGGACACCAAAGCATTCACACACATTATCACAAGTGAACACTGTTTAAATCAGTCTCCAATAGCATTTGTGTTTAAATGGTTGATTAAATATACAAATAATTTAGAAGAGAGAAACTTCAATTTTTGGGGGTTGTAAGTTATATACTTGACTTATTTCTCAAATTCTTTGGTAAGGTTGGACAAGAAACTATTCATATACAGAGAAACTTTGATTATCCGAACGATACAGGCAAGAAGCATTTTGTTCAGATATTTGATTGTTTAGATAACTGATCTGATCATAAAAACAAAAGGAAGCCATACCAAACACAATTACAGGACCTTGAAATCTTGTTTGGATAATCCAAAATTTGGATAATTGATGTTCAGATAATCAAGGTTTCTCTGTAAACTACTGCTGCATACCAAGATTTTTTTTCGATACTGTTTAATCCCTATTTACATTCAAAAATGGATTTGGAAATCAAATATTTAAATAATCTTGTTATAATTCACCAAACATCTGTCAGTCTGTGACAGACTACCACAAAAACCACACAAAATTTTCTATGTGTACTAATGTAACGTTTTTAGCAAATTAGTTTTTGAAAATCCAAATTTTTTTTGGGGGGGTGGGGGGGGTCGATTTACAATGTAAATACATGCTAAAAGGGGCACATTTTTGTGCTGGCCTTTTCAGCTGAACGGCCACATGCTGCTGAAAAAAGAAAAAAGCAGTGTGGACTTTGTATCGTTCATAGAGAGGAGGGGGAGCAACAAGGAGAATGAATGTTTGCTTATTGTGGTGGGAGACTGGCTGTTTATCGACTAAGAGGAAGAATGTTCAGCTAGAGGAGCTGAGAGCAAGAGGAAGAATGACTATTTTAAGCAGTGTTTATGTACATTTAACTTTTTCAGAAATCGTAAAAAAAATGTTACAAATATGAGTTTTTCAAAATAAATTAAACAACCTAATTTCCATCTCTTTATTTTATTAATTCTGTTCTTTTCACAGCAATTTACCCTGCCTGTTAGGGCAGATATTTACTCTAGTATTTTTTAAATAAAAAAAAATGAACTTACATTTCAGATACCACAGTAATTTACTACCAAAAGAAACTAATATATTCTGAATGTAACAATTACAAAATACCTCCATTGGAGACTAAAGTTACATCTAGTTGTTGATATTCAACAAGGAAAAGCACAAAGCCAAACATTAGCCCTGGCAGTTGCATTGAATTATCATTTATATTAGCATATGTTCCACATTCATTTGATTCTGATATCATAGAGGTAAGAATTTTGATAGGATAGCCTTTTTATGATGTATGAATGGCCGGTGACAAAGTCCCGGTTTCTATTGCATGCATCAGCTTAGTGATCCTGGCAAGTTTCAAGTTTGGTCGGGACCAGGACTTTATTCTTTAAGTTTTTATGACCATCCCCTTGGAAGGGTGCAAGTCCACCAAAGGGATGCCGCCACCCTAATCAGTGTACTCAGTTAGCTGCTGAGTGCACAGGGAATTTTGTCCTAATGAAGAGTTTCCCCCCACACTTTTTGCACATACTGGGAATCAAACTCAGTACAGTCTGTCACATCTGCCTCACTAGGACAAACTCCCCTGTACACAGTAGCTAATCGAGTAGACTAAGCTGTGTGATTATTATGATTCTAATCTACTTTTATTTTTAGATGGCTTATGGAGAAGACATGCTGAAAGTACCAATTCTCCCCAAGATCACTGAAGTTAAGCAGCGTCTTGCCTGCTCAGTACTGAGATGGGTGACCACTTAGGAATAGCAAGTACTGTAAGCAACCTGAAGCCAGTATGCCAGACTAAGCGAGGCTTAATAAATTACTAATTTTATTTCTGGATATAGATGCGTTCATGCTGTTTCTATGCATGAAAATGTAAACACTAAGTTGTAGAGTTGGAAGTTGGTAATGTAATTTGATTTCTTTCAATCAATCAAAAAGAAAAGTTCAAAGCACTGTACAGAAATAAGCTAATATATGTAATAAAAGCAATGATGGTAACTGCTCATTTTATTTTCAAACTAGCATAGTACCTGTCAAAAATGGATCTGCTTAGAATCAGAGCATCTGTGCACACTGCCAAGGATCAAAGTGTTGCTCCAACAATTCTGCCTAGGATCAGTGTGTGCTCATTGAAAAGTGTTACACAAATGTGTATGTGTGTATGTATACATAGTGTTTTATAAAGGGTGGGAGAGAATTAACTCCATTACTTAAGTGCTATTTGAGAAAAATTACAAGCAGGCAAATGCTACCATTGTATGGTCCTAAGTAAAGCTAGTTTGACTACAATCGACCAATAAATAATAAAGTTATTACCAACGAGGAGTTTCTTTTTACCCACGATGCATTTGTGGATTGTTCATTGATGCTTTGTATAAAAAATAAAAAAAATTTAAAAAAATGTTGCTGTTGTAAGAATGAACAGATTCTTTTACATAGGATGGCGGTCGACCATCTGTTGATATAGTAAAAGTTATAAGACGGAAATCACAGATGGGAGATGAAGGAGGGAGGCTAATGAAAATTCAGTTTGCAGGTTTAATGTGAACATAAACAAAAAAGATTGTTTTATAATTTACTGGCTGTTTCTTAAATTAAAAATACAACAGTTTAGCATAGCTTAAAAACATTGTAAAGGAGATAGATATAGATATAAAAATAGCATGGTACTCGTCAAAAATGATTGGATTATTTATGTATGGATAGATTATACAAATATATATTTTAGTATAATTGTATTTACTGCAAAACCAAATGTTTAGGTTTTTGCCGATTTTCTACAACTGTTTTTTAAAGTAACAAGAATTGGGTGAGAAACGAAACTGAGACACCAGCAGTTGCCTTACTTCCAGTGAACATACAGAAAGTGTGTTGCTTTACCAGCAGCAGTCTATTGCGTGTCTGTGTTTGCAGTACCTCCTTCCCATTTGCTTTAGCGTGACCAAAAACCAACATACAAAGAAAGTGACAAGGCCTTTTATATTATAAGATTGGATTGCTTTAAGAAGTTAAGTATTTTATGATAAAGAGGAAAAGCTAGGAGCCAGCTTAGTTGCTCCTATTAAATTTCAATGGGCTCTATAGTAACAGGCCATAATGATGCAGTAGCTTACCATTTCCTCATTAATCTAACTACAATTGAAGAAATGTGTGTATGCACCGCAATTACTCAACAATTGACCATTGTATGAGGTTGACATTTGCTAGATATATTAGTCAGCACAAAAGGCAGTGCAGTGTTGAGTTTGAAGTTTTTGGGATCAGCGGTTCGAGAAATCTAATAAAAATACATTTTTAAAAAATTGAAGATTATAGAATTTTCTTTATAGTTTCTATAAATTATCTCCCTAGACTTTCGAATTATCTAAATTTAGAGGTTTTATATCTAAATTGGCAACACTGAAAAGAAGTAACCGAATCATTTTCATATCACTGATAGTAAATTATTTTACATGACAATTATGGCTCACCAGACATGCAATGCCCTAGTACTGACAAATTCTACAGAAACAATTTTAATGACACTTTTTGAAGGGGGCAGAAGATACATTTCTTAGTTTGTTTATAGCAACCAGCATCAAACACAAGGGGTACTGAAATGGATTAAACACATAAGTATCCAGCTAGACCAATTAGCCAGATAAAAGGTTAACAAAAACAAGTAAATAGAAACCGTCAACCAAAACTGTCAATGCATGTAAAGGCTGCACTAATGGAGCTAGAGGGTCAAAAACTTAAACATTTACTCATTATGTCTAGAAGAACTTTTTTTAAAGGACTACCCCCAATTCTTTTTTTTTGTGGGGGGGGGGGGGGCAATTTACAATGTAAGTTTATGCTAACTTGGTCCCTTTGTGTCTGGCAGCGTTCATTCTTTTTACACTGATCTTGTCCGTCACCAGATTTACTTAATGTGCGTGAAGGAAGTGGGCTCAAAAACCGATTTAAATATCCCCAAACATTAAACCCATAAGAACCAACTGTAACGCAGATATCACATACAATTTAATTGATCTGCAGTCTCTTATACAATATATTTTATCCTTGATTGATGAGTTAATCATGAAGTGTACTAAGTGACATCTAATGAACATCCTGTTGCAGTCACATGACTGTCAGTTTGCTTACCCAGAATCCCACAATGTTCCTTCAAGTAGAAATGGGTCTAGGTTCTTAGGGGTTAAAAGTGTTCACTGCCACAGGACGCACATGTGAGTCTTGTAGCATATTGCATCCGACAAACTTGCATGTCCATTCCAGTTTTATTTAAGGCAATATAAACAGCCACGGCAACACGCTAGACTGAGTTCCTGCCTTTGCGGCATTGAGCAGAGGACATGACTATTTTGTAGCACTATATGTTGCGCTATCCAATGTAGCAGTGAATGTGTTAAAGTCATTTTGATGGTTTTCTAGAAGAGACATAACTAATTAAAATCAGATGTTTAATTTAATTCCCCACCCCCCCAAAAAAAGAGTGAATGTTATCATGCAGAGTTATCTCCTACTACATTACATGGATCAAATAAAGGGTTCAGTTCAATAGTTCCGGTAAGTGACCGACAAAACTTGACACCTGAAGAAGGCCGGAGGGTACATCGGCCGAAACGTTGTGGAAATGACAACCAAGATGAGGATCTCAGTCCGAACAATAGTATCAGTAATACTAACACCTCATCTCAGAAATACCGAACTCAGTTACATTACATGAGGTACAAACAAAATAAGCAATGACCCATGCACTCTAAAGGCAACTTAGATAAAGACAGAGCCAGCCACTGTTTACAGTCTTGTCAGATAGTTAAGATTAATTAAGATCCATTATTCAGTGACTACAATGACTCATTTCTATATAAAATGAATTAGCTACCATTAGACTAAACTACTGCTGACTGTCAACTAAGGTCATTCAAATAGTCCAGTGTTTAGAGATTTTGAAAAGAATAGATACTTTGAATTGGATTCGAGTCTTTCAAGCTTGTATTTTTTTTCTTCTACCCCTATCCCCACTATTAGGATCAAGAGTTTAGAGCGGGAGTGGATACCACCCAAGGGGGGAATTTAGGTAGTTGAAGCGAGGAGAATAAGGCTTTTAGGAAATAGTTGTGGTGAATGTTTTTGGCTTAAGGGCAGTGGGGATGTGTTTCTCACTAATGGTCTATTAGTGAGAAAACACATCCCCACTACCCTAAGCCGAAAACATTCACCGCAAATGTTATTATTTGCTAATAGCCACAAATCGAAGCACTAGTATCAAAAAGACAACATTTTTTGTAATAAATCGGAATTTCAAATGAAGTGTTCCTAATTATACTTGCTTGCTTTCTTTGAAAGCCAAATACGCAACAGCAGCTGTACAATTATAAAATTAAACTTTTTATAAAAGCTGTCTAATTATATGCAAAATAAAATTATTTTAAATTATTCTTTGTTGCAACTTAAATGTAATGGGAGAAAAACTAGTAATCTTATTAACAAAAGTGGGGAATGACCTTGAAGGTTGGGAACCACTAGTTTAGAGTCTCTGGAATTAAGGAGGTGTGGGTGGCCAGAGAGTTAACAGCACAAAGAAATGGAATCAGCAAACAGAGTTCAAACTATAGCTGGGACAGATGAGTTCCCTAATGCTCTTGGGAAAGGCAGGAATCCATTCATCTCCCTGGCTTGTAAGGCAGGCCATCTTGAGCGTCAGACTAGCACCCTGGCCCAGTAAAAAAAAACAACACACCATTGTTGCTGAAATAGATCATTCAAGAAATGGAGATAAAAATCATTGCTTCAGGTTTTGCATGACACTGGGGAAACTGAACCAAATCAAATAATATAATTGAATAAGTTATCTAGATTATTTTTTCCCTTTCTAATAGTAATGTGAAGTATGAATGAATCTGACTATTGTTTTCATTAGAGTAGCTTGGGGGTGGGGCGGGCTATTTGCCCCCCCGCCCCCAAGCTTTATAAATAGTAGTTCACCTATTGCATTTCTACTGACAAATCTCACTTTCCATATTTTTTTCTCTACAGCTTCTCAAAAATATAACAATTTGAAAGGAACACGCCTTTTATAATAGAAGCTGGATAATAAAATTACAACCAATTGGAAAGAGGACACTTCTTAACCCTTAGTTTCATAAGAAAATTTAAATGTTAATATCAAGAGGAACGGCTACTGATCAAACTTACAATAATTTTTAAAATTGTCTCAATTTTAAGAAACTGTTTCCGCCACAGAAGAGCTCCGCCGTCAATTAGGGCCAGTATCTGCCATCAATTAGGGCTGGTATTAAGCAGTTTATGAATTAAAGATTTAAAGTACTATCAACCATTTCCTACCAGTTTGATTTTTGACTTGGACAAGTGATAAACTTTCCATGGAATTACTTCCTAGAAGCAATATCAAGTAAGGCAAATTTAGAAATCAGCTCCGAGAACATTAAAAAAAATATTGCAACAAAAGAGGTTACCAAATAAAATAGATATCAAGTTGATACAAACAACCAATTTATAGTAAAAAGATAAGGCTATTGACTAAATCCTTACTATTTATGTACATTGTATGGCTATTTTTGTCTTGGCAGCTTCAGGACTTCGAGCTGCTGCACCTAGGTGCTTAGTATGGAGAAAGTGCTATGCCAAAGTTCCACCCCCACCCTCTTGACCATGTCGAAGGCTCAATATGTTTGGAGGTCAGAATGACTGTAGGCAATCATCTGAACTGGTTATGGCACCTGGTATTCCCAACGGTCACTCATCTAGGTACTGACCAGGTTCGACGTTGCTTAACTTCAGTGATAGTACACAATCCGGTGTCCAATGGAATTATGTACATTAACCATAAATAAAAAGACTATCAAAGTTTATTCAATACATAATGGTTGCTAGTAGCAATGACAGTCACTGACTGATATACTGAAACTCCCACCATCGCTCGTTTCCTCCTCCTCCTATATATGTCTGAAAATGTATCTCCTGCATCTACGATCTGACTTTCAGGCTTGTTTTTGTAAGTAGTTCTAAAAATTTGACAACTTCATTCTAGGTGTTAGCTGAATGGCAGAACATTACAATTATACTAACAAGTTCTACAATTTAGTCAGTTTGCTTGAAATATATAATTCAAAAATATTTCCCAAACACATTTTAGGTAGTTGGATATAGGGATAATTGTACCATACACATTCCTTAGTGTTTATACTAAAAAAGGAGGAAACACTAAAATTCAGGAATTCAAAGTACAGTTAACCCTCACTATAACAAACTAATGGGGGGGGGGGGGTAGTTCACCACGCATTCAAAGAATATTGTTCAGTAAATCTAGTTCAGTTGCCACTCGTTCTATTTTGACCTTACCTTTTCAAGTCATTCCCCACTTTTGTCAATAAGATTACTAGTATCCCCCACTTCCATTTATTAAGTTGCAACAAAGATTCAAATAATAACTTTATTTTACATATAATTAGGACAGCTTCATACTAAGAATTAGTTTAATTTCATAATTGTACAGCTGCTGCTGTGTATTTGTTACGCAAAGAAAGCAAGCAAAAATAATTAGAATACAATTTGAAATTCCAGTTCATTACAAAAATAAGAATTCTGCTATCGTAACTGATATACACATCAATGTGATCTGTTCTTGTTTTTTTGCTACCAGTTCTTCGATTTGTGGGTCTATTAGTGAGAGAGTTACATCTTAAATCATTCTCAACTTGGAGCTTCAACTTGATACCCTATCGCTAGACTAGACTTTTTTTACCTAATAGCCTTATCCGTTAGCAGAATTCCCCGGTTGGGAACCACTGCCTTACATCATTTGGTAAATCCAAAGGCAGTTCAGTTGCTCCCTCATTCTATTTTGGAGCTTACCTCTTCACATAAATAACTTTGTTCGGTAAATAAGATGAAAGTTTATGGTCCACGATTTCGTCGCATTTATCGAACTTTGTTCAGTGAATCTTAAGTCAGTTTGGATGGATCCACGAGTTTGTTAAAACAGGAATTTGTTATATTGAGGTTCGTTATAGCGAGGGTTTACTGTATTTTTCTTCCAGGAACGGGGAAATAGATGAGTGTAGAAAGTTAGAATGTTGTAATTTGGGGCCTAAGTATAGGTGGGGAAGAATAAGTGCTAATTATATGGATCATTTCTTTCCCCTACATCTTCAGTAAAAGATGCAGTGAATTATATACACAATAAAAGGAGTATTCATAATGTTCCAGAAAACATGGAAAAAAGAATACTTCATTTGGTAGAACGTAGGGATGTGGTCCTGATTGTAAAGTTTCACACACTCGATTTTAAAAATGTACACAATATAATGTATTTACTCCTATTTTTGTTTCATGAATTCTCTAATTTCTTTTCATAACATCAAGTGAGCAAAACTTTACAATCAGGACCACTTTCCCTACATTGTGGCCTTTATTTTAACTTTTGCTCAACTCAGCTGATTGCCAGTAAGCAATTGTACAGAAAGAGAGTGTGTGTGTGTATGTGTGTGTGTGTATAACATTTATAGATCCTATAATTATTGAAACCAGAAGAAAAGAAATCTATAAATAAATCTAGGAACAAGTCAACCAGATCGGATGATAGATATTTTTTAATTGGGTTCTTTTAACCAGTCATACTGGTCTCTTCAGGAGTTTTGAAATAATGATTGTTTTGAGCCAACTTATTTTTGAAACAAACTCATCGATTTCTTGCGATGAATGTTGTCAGGGACAATAACATTATCAAAGGAAATGATTCTTTTTTTAAAAAAAGAACAGTTATTGTAGATTACACAATCCTATACAATCCCTTGTGCTCCGAATTGAGTGCTTGGATCAACTTTGATTCCCTGGCAAGAGCTACAAATTATTTGCAATTAAAAATGAGACAATTCACAAAAAGTATCACCAGTAAACTTTCATGTTTTAGAAATGAAAACATCCTGGAATTCTAACTATGTAAATCTTCAAAATGCCATTATATTTTTTATCTAGCTTCCTTTCGAATAATGTTTTAAAGCTAGATGCATTTCAATTCTGAAATACTGAATTACAAGTATTCCCCTTAGCATCAAGTACTAACACATCAGGTTCTTTTGTTTGCAGCTTTTTGCAATGCTACTGATAAGCTAAAAATGTCTATTCTTGCTCCATATATACTTGTAATATCTGACAACTACAAGTGTCATTGTTTTCAGGTCACATTTCGTGGTGAAACAAGCAACTGCAACAGTTCATTGACCTACATAATTCTTACAAGTGCCTTGCAGTGTGTGTGTGTGTGGGGGGGGGTCAAACAAATAATCGCTTAAATATGAAATACTAACAGTGAAAATTTCACGGTTAAAAAAAAATATTAAACTAAAAAAAAATATTTATTCTATGTCACTCCGTCCACGCCTATAATAATCTATCCATCATTATTTTCTACGATTCGTTTCATTCTTTACTACCATTATTCTTTACCATTCATTTTATTCCAATTCTGTCTTATTTTTACTCTTCTTTCAGTGTAAATTATTATCTCAACTTTCCCCACCCTCTTTCGTTAGCTTCAATTATTATGAATACGTTAAGATCAGCGTTTTACTTTTCAACAAATCTTTTGCCTGTCCCATGTCCATTTTTTAATTTTTTTTATTGGGTTGGGTGCTGCCGTGCTTGTGAGAAGGGTCACTGTACAGCAGTGACTATCTCCATATCTCTTTACAGCATGACAAATAGAGACGGTAGCAGTTAAAAGCTTTAATAACATAGAAATTCAAAGAAAATATCTAAGATATTGTTACTATTCAATGATTCTCACAGACTAGTATCCTTGTCTTTAATCTTATTTCAGCCCATTCATTTATTCCTGATGCGTATGTGTTTGATGATCTTTGATGTCCCAGGAATTTCGAAAGGGTTAAAAGATTCCTTTTCCTTTATTGCTATCCAATGTTCTTCCTAACCAAGGCTGACATTGGCAACACTTGGAAGAGTGACAAATGATCTGCCAAGTCCACAAAACTTTTAGAAACTACCCATAACAGATTAAGTTTGTTTAATAATTTGAAATCTGTTACAGGTAGTTTCTAAAAATTTTCCTGGAAAGAGAAAAAATGTTTTTAAATATTTGTAGCTACCGTAAGTTTGTAAAATGGGGGGAAAAAAAAGAAAAAAAAAAAAAAGAAAAAAAAAGAAAAAAAAAGATTCACAAGTATTGAAGATAGTATTTATTCACTTCCCAAGATGGTGGAATGTGACACAAGGCCAAGTCTAAGTGGGGACCCAAATGCATACATGTGGGCAGAGACTAAAATTGGCACTTCCCTTTGGGAAGCCTCAGGCATTGACTATGACCATATCCCTCTTAGTGCATTGAGGAGGTTCAGTCGGACGGCCCCCTGGAACCAGACACTTTTAGGGGCAACAGCTAAATCTTGTGCCAGGTAAAAGGTATCTAGTCTATATAAAAAGAACAAAAAATAACTGATCTGTCAAAACTCTCAAACATAAGCGAATGGAATTGTGCTGTAAGGAAACTTAAAATACATATATTAGGTATAACTTGATTGGTGCGGTTAATTGGTTCCCAAATATTCTTTATTGTTCAAAACTTCATAATTTAACACATTTTCTTTAGCTTATACTTAATTAAATTAATTTGTACCTAACCAGTACTACATCAAAACCAGCACTATCCAAGATATTCCTGTATATAATAGCTACTCTCTACAAGATTGAAATCTCAAAAATTAAAATTTTTACAAATGGAATTTCAGGTTAATGTAGCTTCTAACAAAAACCAATGGAAAAGAATACAAACTTGGAATGTGTCCCACAACAAATATTTCATATTTACACCACCTCCAAATTAAAATAAAAAGATGTATATACCTTGCCAATACAAACAGTAAAAAATAACATTCTCCTACTGTAGTCATGAAAATTTAAATATATATATTTCTGGATAATTGTTATTAAAAGTTATTAACATTGACAAAAAGCAAAGCACAGGTTATGTTTAATAGTTCCTTTTAACAATTCTAAAACGCCATAATGTTAATATATAAATTTGTTGAGTTTATAAAAACAAAACTGAAATAAAAAAAATATGCAAAGTTAACCCTTTCAAGACTAACCTATTAAAGGACTTACTACCAGAATTATAACATCTCAGCAGACGTCTAAAAGAGCTACAAGACATATCCCTGCAGTCATGGAAACCTTGGGATATACATGTCCCAGGAATCTTGAAAGGGTTAAAAGAGACTATGATTCCTAAAAGGCTCCCATATTAAAATCTGAAGTTCTAACGAAGCATCCTAACATCGCAGCATGAAATGTAACAAGCAGGACTGGCCAAAGTTAACATGACAACTAAAACAATCAAAATCACAATTGGAGCAGAGATACCCAGAAGGGAAATAAATAGGTTGACAACTACCAGAAATGGTTGAAAATTAAATACAAGCCTGACTGCTGCAGGGCCAAACTCAACCCATATGCTTACTGATGATTACCGACTGCATCTTGTATAAATATTAGAAATATAGAGCTTTTAATATAAATGTATTTATCTATTAGAATGAAAGAAGTGCTTGCATATTTTTAACATAAATTTTTGTAGATATGCAAGACTTGTCAGATTGGCTCAGTCGGTAAGAGAGCCGACTACCGATCACTTGGTCGTTAATTCAAATCACAATAGAGATAATTTTATGAATTGGTTTGATTTAACATGACAGAACAGAAACAATGAAGGGTTTACTCCCCTAAATTAGGTGAGGACTTGTTACAGTAGAAAAACAAAGTCAACTTCAGCCTCCGACTGGAGTTTGACAAAAATTTGAGTTCAGGAGTAATGATCAGAATGTGTGCTAATGAATTTTTTTAGCTAGACAAATACTATCTTATTAACCCGATTTAAGGGTTAGATTTTCTGCAATTTTCTGCCAGCCGTAAGTGCTCTGGTAGCTTCATTGGTAGAGCAGTTGTACATAAGCAAACTTCCCAAGATTAAAAGATTTGAAAGCCTAGAGCAGATTCTTTTCACAATTTTTGCACAATATCAGAATTGATAAGAAACCATACTGTCAAAATTATTGTGCACTTTTTTCAAAATTGACTCATTCATTCTAAAGCCCTATTTAAACTACAAAGCTGTAAACAGTAATATGTTATGCATTTTGGAATTTGCATTCATTCTAGTATTCTGTACAAGGAGAATTTACCATTGTTGACCTCAAGCAAACATTTTTATTTTTTATTACTTAAATCTGTAGAGTAGCAAACATGTGGTTCATCAAATTCATTTCCTCTCATGTTATGAAATAAAACAGCCTGTCATCAATTTTGTCCTTTGATCTTCAACTGAAAACCAACTGGCTAAGGGTTGGTGACTGTTCTTGCATGAACCCGATCATGAAGTCATGTGCTCATTGTAGACAACCCAGTGTTGCCAAATTAACCATTTTTCGGATAGATCTGGCTGATTTTTCCCACAATTTAGCCAATATAATAATAAAAAAAATTTAAAAAAATTTTTTAAATCTATGATAGCTGAAAATTAGTAAGTTTAATAAAAGTAAACGTTCTATTCTCATTAATGATTTGGTCTGCAGTCTTAAGTTATTTTATTCAGTAAGTGGACTTTAAAGGAGTATATAAAACAATGAGAAAATTTTTATTCAGTTGGTGATTAGAAATGAATACAGGTAAACAACAAAGTGTGATTTAAAAAAAAAAAAAAAAGAAAATATTTCGATTTAAATCAAACAACCCTGAAAAGAAAAATGACTCCCTTCTCGTCTCCCTAAAGAATGAACTCTCGTTCCAATGGTTAATTTGATGAGCAGTGCTTGCCACTCAGCCATTTTCTTGAGCCCTGTTGGAGATATTTGAATAAACTAAGGATTTAAAAGATGTAGAATCCAAAAATGCCATCAGAATATTCCTATGGGGCTATAAGCTATCAAAGCTGAAATGAATGATGTTTTAACAGCAAATTTGACCAGTGGTCAGTATTTCTGTCTATAACTTTTGCTAGAGTGCACAGATACTACACTTTCAGTTTAGGCAGAATGAAAATAGAATTGTAGAATTTGTCTACTGAACATTGAAAATGGTCTGACAAGCTGAAATATAGCTGTTCAATCAATAAATATACTAAGGAGAACAGTTGCAAACTTAAAGTTTTTATTTTAGTAGAATAATAATTTTCAATCATGAAAAGTTACTAGAATAGAATTAATTGTCTATAACTTTAAGAGTCATTAACATACCAACTATTGTTTGGACAATCTAATCTCTTCTTCCCATCTTTGATGTTGATAACGTTTACTTTTGGCCAAAATATTACGTTTGATACCGTTTTTTTTATTTGCCCCATCGGAATGAAACTGACGAAACATGTCAACATCAATGACGAGAAGAAGACATTAGATTGTCCAAACAAATAGAAAAAATTAAAAATAATTGTTAAATTTATCTCAAGATTTTCAACTTCAGACTAATCTGAAATAAAATCATCAGTCACATTCAGACAGGCTCTCAAAGACGAGGGATACAAGTTCCAATTTTGTCAGAAGCTTTTTATTTCCAATCCATGCTGCTTACTTAATGGCTGCAGGATAAATGTAAAAATAACCTGAGTGTTGCGATATAAAAATGAAATTAAAGAAAAACTAGTCCAAAATTAAGGACAATGCTTTTTTTTTTTTAATCTAAGAAAATCAGAAAACTTATGGTATAATTTTAGAATAGTCCTTATCAGATTAAGAATTTCTTTTGGTTGAGTTTTACATATACATATACACAGCGCACAAGTAAAGAACATGTCAATTTCAGATATTTGCAGAGACTAATATTTAACATGAAGGTGGGAGTGTCAGAGTTTCGACAGAGGCTGCTTCATCCTAATGACCTTGGTAAAGCAGGAATCCCCCCCACCCCCCAGCTATGGGTAAATAGCAGGGCAGTTGGAGCCCTTTTGGTTGGGCATTCCGGCACCGTAAAACCCACAATTGCCACAGCGACAATGGATAAGAATCTCCAATGTAAATGTTGCTATAGATCGTTCAAATGGAGACAAAAACATTGCCCAATATGCCTTGTCACATGGGAGGACCTATATATTATTATTATATAATATTAAACACATTTCATATTCTGTCGTTTTAGGACACATTTACAGTTAAGTCTTAACATCTGCGATACCTAAGTAGGATAAATTACACTATTTTGCTTACAAGTTGGCAGTTTGTTTTTTTTAGCTTTTACTATCATACTATGATTCACCAAATGGCTGTCATGGCATAACCCAAGGATGGCTAGAGCTATGGCCACCAAAGTCTGTGGTTACTAATGGGACCCCAGAGCATGTTTTTTGTATATTAGTATTTGAAAAAAAAGTTTTTAGTGAGGGTTTGATTTATAATATAACTATAATGCTAAACTGGACACTTACATTGTGACAGTCAGGTTAGCTAAACTAATCTTTTTGTTTAACCATATAAAGTAGATATCTAGCGTAAAACCCGCCTGTAGGACAGGTTTTCAGCTAGTACACTGAATTCAGTTTTCCTTGTTTCCTGTAAAGGTTTGGTGATGGAAACGCTCCGATTGTTGCATCACCAACTTAAAACTTTTATCTTAACTAAACCAAAGGTGCATGTTTGGAGGGGGCCATAATTTAATGGTATAATTATCATGTAATATAAATATCCGTCCACCATATAAAACTATGGCTTCGTTACTTTTCTTCAGTGTTGCCAATTTAGATATAAATATCTAAATTTAGATAATTCTAAAGAGTAGAAGTGATGGGAGAAAATTTATAGAATATGAAGAAAGATTTTAAAAAATTTATTTATTAGATTTCTTGAGAACTGCTGATCAAAAAAAACTTTACACTGCACTGTGCTAATATATCTGGAAAATGTCAACTTTGTACAATGGCTAGTTGTTGAGTAATCACAGTGCATGCACACAGATTTCTTTAATAGTAGTGAGATATCTGGTTATCTAAATGATACTTTCAATTTTGCATAGTAGGTTACAGCAATGCAAATCACTTGTAATCATATATGGGTAATTTAAGGAGGAAGGAATGTTAGATTATTTGTTGATGAAACTAGGTTACATATTATGTAGTTAAAAATGATTAACCAATTTTTTGGCAAGAGGAAGCTAAATATTTTCCACGAGTGATGCAAGGAGAAACAGAATAAAAATGATGATGGTAGAAGTTAATACTGTATATGTATGAATGGCTTGCCTTGGCTTCACGAGCAAAGATTTTGTAGTATACGATAGTGGAAAGTATATACACTGTACAACATAATCATATAAAACACAAGGTTCAGGTCTAATTAATTAAGGATCTAACTCCTCTGAAAATCCCTAACTGTTATAAGTTTGTTTACTTCTAAATGTGGAGAAGTAAGTGTAGCAGTAATTCCGATGCAATGGAATACATCCCAAAAATGTTATTGAAATTGGCCCATTAGTATATTTTTGGTGAAATTTTAAAATGTGCGTGAAAATTTGGCTAAAATTTCCAAATGCAAATTGTACTAGTTCACCAGTATCTCCGGTTTTATATCGTCTACAGAAATAATTTTTAGTGGGTCATTTTCTTCTACAATCTTTCTTTTATTAATAACAAAGATTATTACGATACAATTAATAGATTTCAAGTTTTCATCGACACGTGGCGCCTTTTGCCAAAACGGTCACTCTCTTAACTGTTTTATCCAATATAACGAGGGTTCTCTGTACTTTTATAATGCTTGTGAGATAGGGTGGGGGCACAGGGGATACTACTCCACATCTAATAAACTTCTGAAGGAACTTTCATTTGAACCCACATGTTAAACTTCAAATCCATTGTCCTAAAAGACAAAACTTTCTATGCTACTTTCAACCCTTTCAAGACTAAACTATAAGGTACTTAATACTTGAATTAAAAAGTCCCATTAGACTTCTAAACAAGATTTATGGCAATACCTAAATCTTAGTGCAGGTTATACGGTCAAAAATTTTCTGAACTGTTCAAGGTGTTATAATTTAACTCTTTGAACACAGGTGGCCGCTTTAGAAGTTGCCTTTTGAAAGTCTATAAACACGAGCAGCCATTAACACGTGTTTCTGAACTGAAACAGATGCCACAGGTATCGTGACCCACAGACCTGGGGACATTGATCAGACACAGCGTACATTATATTTGCTGTTTGTTTGCCCATGTGAGCTGTCTAATCTGACTCAAGATAGTGATCTATATAGCTCCTGGGTGTCAGTGAGACCGAGAGAGTTGTATGTGTGAGGGGGGTCAGTATTCAAAGGGTTAGTGTGTTTTTTTGAGGGTCAACAGAGTCACATTTGTACAGCAATACCATAACCTTACTACATCAGAGCAGTCATTGAAACCATGGGATATGTCCCAGGAGTTTTGAACGGGTTAAATGAACTTATCTTATAAAGCATTCAAGGAACAGGTTTCTTTTTTTTAGACGAAAGGTTATTCACATTTGAATGTGATCGTATAACTATCAATTTAAAATGATAATTTAAAGTCAAATGTGTTTTCAGACTACAAATAATTGATGAAAATCATGAGAACCTTGTGTCACACTAAAAATATCAGTAGCAGCCATCAGCTCCTCCCTCTTATTAAACTATCAAATTTGTTCAACTCTCCCTTCCTACCCAATTAAATTATCTTTCTTTTCTCTCCTTCCTACTGTGTCACACTTATAATATCAGTAGCCACCATCAGCAAGCCTTTTGTTGTACACTTATAGCTGTCAGCGAAACAGAGTCATGGACTAGTTACTTTAAAAATTTACAGACAGTTAAACACATGTAAAAAAACAAACAATTAAAACAAAGGGGGGAGGGGGGGTATTAAAAGAAAAACCCAAGTACTTTCTTCAATGGACAAGTGGTTCATAATTGACAATTTAAAATGCCATTCCATTATATTTTAAAGGCATATTCTTTTCTTGAAAGCTAACTGAAAATTTTATTTTAATAGCCTCTTTCAAAAACTGTTCTGTATTCAAAGAGCTATTTCAAAATCAACACTTGAATGTTATTGATCAAAACGTTTTGCTATTTCACTTGAACAGCTTTTAAATTAGAGTAGCAAAAACAATTGTACAAGTTTTAAAACAATTTATTGGCAGAAGGAGCAAGTCGACAATCCCATTAAAGTTAGCCACTTGGATAGTCAGAAGATTCAGAAATTCTTCTCATTTTAGCCACATAACCACAACTAAACTTTCATTGAAATAGATATATGTTAACATCAAAGACGAATTACCTGAAAAAAAAATTTTTTTAAATATTTTTTTTTAATATTAATGACTAAATTATGGACCAGTGGCCTCAAATAAATCAGTGTTTTTTTTAAAAAGCTAAAGATGTTTTAACACTACTAATTCTTGCTGTTCTATTAATTATCTCAGCTAAATTTGAACCACAATTTGACAATATTTTGTGCCAAAAGATTTCATAGTTCACATTGATTGATAGTACATGAAAATGTATGTAGATATATACTCCTATGATGAAAAGCATTGAATAACAAAACTTTTTAAAAAGTTTCAATTTTTATTGGCCTAGGACTGCCACACATAAAAACTTTTCTAATCCATCCTGTTATAAACAATAAAAAATATGTTACAGTTGTACAAAAATAGTTCTTTAATAATCAAGTTATTCCTCACATTTCTATGATCTACTGGGACATTTTAATTCAGGCGTTAAGCACCTTATTAGGTTAGTCTTGAAAGGGTTAATTGTAGAGAAAAAAAAATTAAAAATTAAATAAAAAAGAGCTTGAAGAGAACTTACAATCGATGCTCTCAAAGTGGCAAGGTAAAATTAAGAGTTCTATTTATCTGAAAAGAGATATTGTGTGTGGTTCTATTAAAGTCCTAAGAGAGAACAGACACTTGCCTGTTCTATTGGAACAATGAAGATCTGTAAAGGCTAGCCCACACCCATCAGTTAGTTATGCCACATGGCGTAGATGGTTGAAATAGATGACAAACAACGTCAGAAGCTAGGACTGGCTATCCACCAGAATCCAACTATCACTGACCAGAGATGGGCAGTACAAGTGACTAACATTCCCATCTTAAGGAATAATAATGCTTATATTCAGGATGTATGAAAAATGTTATTTAAGAGTGAAAGGGAAAGTGTCATTACAATATTTAAGAGTTAAAATGTATTCAAAACATGTAAAATGTCAATAACATTGCCATGTAATTCATTCAGTAAATTTCAAAGTACAGTGAACCTTCGTTAAAATGGACCCTGTTAAGCCAGATATTGGCTAAGAATCAGGGACAAAATCAGAGTTAAGAGAGTGACCGTTTTGACAAAAAACGGCATGTGTCGATGAAAACATCTATAACTTGAAATCTATTAATTGTATCGTAATAATCTTTCTGTTATTAATAAAAGAAAGATTGTAGAAGAAAACTATCAACTAAAAATTATTTCTGTAGACAATATAAAACCAGAGATAATCGGGGTTGAAAACTTGTTTACACTGGTGAACTAGTAGAATTTGCATTCAGAAATTTTAGCCCAATTTTCACATTTTAAAATTCCAAAAATATACTAATGGACCAATTTCAATAAAATGTTCAGGATTGAATGTATTTTCTTATGAGAAGGGTATTTTGTAAGAAAATTCATAGCATAGTATCGTAAATGGACCACTTAAAAATTACTACTACAATTACTTCACATTGAGAAGTAAACAAACTTATAATAGTTAGGGATTTTCAGGAGTCAGATTTTAATTAGAGCTGAACTAATTAAATTTGTTAATGTTAAAATAATTTCATAATAATATATATATGTTATAGTGTTCAGTTTACAATATTGTATACGTATCAAGTATTAACCCCTACCATCGGTTAACTGACAATTAGCTAAAATGGATTCCTCCCCCTTATTTGTCCGTTTTAATGAGGGTTCACTGTACCCTGAATTCAACAATCCATGCTCATGCCTCAGAAGAAGAAACATTTGTTACCTCACCCAACAAAGTTAGAGAGATATGTATTTGGTTGTATCTTTCCATCAGTCCACACATATCTGATAGTACTCAATGGATTTCAATGAGATTTTGTGGAAAGATCCAGGAATTCTTTTTTTTTTGATTGAAAGATGTTTTTCCTCCATAACATTTTTGTATATGCTTATGTCTGTCCACATACTATCTCCAAATTTTCTATTAAATTTTGTGGAATAGACTACGGAAGTAGTGATTACATTTTTGGGAAGATCCACAAGCACAATTACCACCCCTACGTCAAAGTCAACACCACAATATCTCCAAAAGTTCAATGAATTTCTATGAAACTTTGTAGAAGGGTGGGCAATGGAAGTGATTAAATTTTGGGGCAGATCCATGCACAATTACTTACCCTGACAATTGAGTTGCCAGAATTGCTTTCTAGTTGTATTATTGTTTAAAGGCTATTTGTGCAAATAACATTCAAGCACTGATGACAGTGGACTATTATCTATACTTAAACAAAGGGCTCATATATGTAGGTACATCAATAAGTCCATAGACTGGATGATGAAAAACAAGCATTTATTTTACCTAACAAAGTTTTCAACAATCTCCTTGTCAATGCATTTAATTCAGTTTTGTTTTTTTTAATCTTCCAGTTGTACTCAAGGTGTCGTGGGGAGGTGGAAACAGCAGTTACATTATTCCAGCCATTTGTTTTTATTCTCCTTTATTTTACTTGAGCATTATTATAATAATCAACTTCTAGTTTGATAAGCCCCTTGAATCTTCAGAGCCCTTATTAATCATACATTTTGGAAACACTGCCCATTGCCAATCTCATGACTGGTTGCCAACCAAGGCTGCTATTTACCCATAGATGAATTCATGCCTTAAGGGAATTAGCGTGAAGTGAGCATGTCCATTTACCTTGGTGTTAACAGTCAGGCCACATGCACTTAATTCAGTAGTGAATATTAATCACAGATTGAACATTAGATGGTGAAACCTTGAGTTTCACTACAACATAGGAATGCAGTTATTGTGAAATTCTATACTCAGTGGTTCAATGGCTGAAAGCAGACTTTTTGAACACTGAAAATCAACTCTACACAGGCTAAAAATAGGACAGACATGTAGAGGCAGGTCATAAAAAATAAAAAGTTTTCTAATTTATAATAAATACATTGGAGGAAATCTTCAAAAAAGCTATCATCTTTTTCTCATGATGTAAAGTCTCCAGTACATCCATTGATAATAAGTATATCAAAATCTCCTGTAAACACTTAAAGTTCCGACATCTTGAATCTTAGACAAAGTAACTAAATCGGTTTGACCTAGATGGACATAATTCTTTTAAATTATTCTAACTTCTTGATCTACTGACATTGCATTTGTGGCAACATAATGTGTGCCATGTCACCTAGGCCACCACATCAAACAAGATGTTTAACAGGACTCAACAGGTTTCAACTTATTCTTCTCTAGGCATGACCCTATTATAAGATTGAAGAAGAAAGAGAAAGAGAGAAAGAAAGGAGAGAAAGAAAGAGAAAAAAAAAGAAAAGAAAAAAAAACAAAAAAAACCTCCATTTTGAAATATACCCAGACATAAAAGCACCAAACACATTGTTCAAAGAATGGATCAGACAAATTAAGGGCCAGAAATTCTTTTGAAGACACTTGAGATTGGTACTATCAAGTAACTCCCATAGCCCTGAGAAATGCAATGAAGGGGAAGTATTCAGCATGGCACCCTGACAATCTACTAGGTCATGAATTGAACTAAGTTTCCAGAGAATAAGTAACAGTTAAAATCCGTTACATAACACCAATTTTGTAAATACTTATACTAAAAGCCCGGCTGCAGGACCAAACTCCACTCCTACTGAAGATGATTACTGCAACTTTTGTATTGTACATAATAAATAAATAAATAAATTTGTAGTTATGCAAGACTTGTCAGTTTTGGCAAGAGAGCCACCTATCAATCACTTGATCATGATTTCAAATCACATTAGGGAAATGTTAATTTTAGATATGTTTGATTTAACATGACAGGACAGACAGTGAAGAGTTTACTCCCCTAAATTAGGTTAAGATTGTTCTTGTTATGGTAAAAGTCAACTTCAGCCTCCAACTTGGACTGGAGTTTGACAAAAACATTTATTTCAGACTTCCAAACAGGATTTCTTTTTCTCTATCATTTGATTATGGTTTCACATGAGTTTTCCCCCTGAAAAGTATTTCAATTGTATGATCTTCAGTACAATTCTGTATAAGTATCTTTGTTGTAAACCAATTGAGAAATTAATGAATCAGAACAGATTAGAAAGTATTAAATCAAAGATTAGCATAGTCAGGAACTAGGCCAATGAACTAAAAGATTTAATATTTACAAACCAACATGAAAATTCTATTTGTGAATATTCTGTTATGACACAATGGTGAGCATTTTAAATTATTTTCTGGATATCTTTCAAAAGATATTTTTCCCAGAGTCAGTTGAACTGCTGGGATGACATATTTGGCTGGCTAACAAAACTTGAGTAATGTGTCACAAAATTTCATTTTTAAAAAGTGTGTCGCCAATGCAAAAAGTTAGCATAGCTCTGTTCTGGATAAACAGTTACATTTTTACCATAACCTATCCCATAACCGAGGGCAGATTATTTTATGGGAAAGGGTGAGATAAAATGACATAGCACATGCCTATTCAGGCTGGTTTGGAATCAGAGTTGCCCATTTCCAAGACTGGTTGCCAACTATGGCTAGAAAGCCCAGTGTGCCCTACTATTTACCCATAGCTGGGGGGAGGGGAACTGGATTCATGTCTTTCCCATGTACATTAGTGCAAAGTGAACACAAACTGTCTCAGCTGGAATTTTAACATTCTGTGCCATTAACTGTTCAACCACTCCGCACCTCAGTTATATAATACTATTTTATAATTCATATATTTATATCCATTTGTATCCATTTGTATATTAAGGAATAAATATGAAGATGACCACCATATCAAAATATGTCCTGAACATTCTAAAGATTTTAAAAGAATCCAGTGTAAACGCATTTTCTTGGTTTACTGTGGCTAATCCAGTAAAAACTGAATTCAATTCACTGAACCATAAACATTGGCATTGCCGCTGAATTTTTAATACTATATTTATTGATGCATTTTTGTAAAGAAAAAAGAAAAAAATAGAAAAATTAATCTTTTGTAAGGGATCTTTGTGCTATTTGTAAGAATAATGGAGAAAATTCTGATATGAAAACTATTTGTTTCTGATGCTTAGGACTGGAGAGTCACCAGAGGTAAGCATCACATAGTCTATGTTAATCATGGGGTCAAATTAGCCCTATAGATAAATTTGAAGTGCCAAGAGTGCAGCCATTTGGTTGACTATAAAATTTAAAAAATAAAAGCAAAAAAACAACAAAAAACATTCATCTTTATAGTATTAGATGTATATATAATCTCATGTACACATTTGGTGCAGGTGCTGACAAAACAAGGATTTTATGATGTCATGGAACAGAGCTCTAATTACAAGTGTAAGTACTAGAATATTATTTGTCAAGAAGAGGGAAGAAAAGAAAACCTTTTTTATTTTTATCACTTGCAGAGGTTAACAATAAAAGTGACAGTCTAATGATAGACAGATGCCAATCCGACAACTTATAGTATTATGATTAATGGGGGGGGGGGTCATAAATTGTATTTTTCCTACAGACAGAGAGACATGCACGCTAGAAAATGTAATGTTCTGTAACTTCTTAGAACCTTATTAGAAGAGTTTGATAAGGCTTTTTTTCTTTGTCAGTGAAACATTGAGTAAAATTAATATAATGGCAGCATGGACCACACAAACCAATAATTCATGTGTGTGTCTTTCATTGTTTTTACATTCAGTAAACGGGATTTTATAAAAAATCTAGCCAGAAAGCGAAACACATACCGGATTCTGTGAAAGCAGATCACAGAGCAAAAGTTTTATATAATGTGATATTGCTATTGTTTTGGCTTCACAAACCAATATAATAATAATTGTAATTTATGTTTGTCTAAAATAGAAATTAAGTACGATTTATATTTTTGAAGCGAGTGTGTGGCCAAAATAAAAGATGAAAAATGTCTCATGTGGCCACTAGATCAAAAAGGTTGCTACAAGCAGTGTTTACTTTTAAACGGATTTGCATGAAAAGGACAATATATTACATCCGTTTGATTCTGTTCTTGCACAATTGGTCCAACTAAGCGGCTACTCTTTGTAACCTATGCTATATGTTTGTATAAATAAAAAGCTACCGATCACCAAAACTTGATAAATTATAAGTGTCAACAGATTTCTCACTAAAATCTAAACTGGTTACATAAGCAATGTGTGTGTGTGTGTGTGCGCGCGCACGCGCGTGCGGGGGGGGGGGACTAGGTCAGACACTAGATTGGATACACCTCCCTGCCGTCCCAACCATAAGCAGTTATGATAGACAGGAAGTTTATCACCCAAACTGAAACCCGAGAAACAATGTCAGAAAATAGGACAAAGTTACCAGCTTGTTAACGTCTTAGAATCATATTTGAAAAAGGGACTGAATCAACTAATTAAATAATAGCTTGAATAATTAGAATTCATCAGACGTGACGTAGACATGTGATCTGTCGAAAATTTACGAAGCTAGGCAAAACAAAACAATTTATTCAAAGCAATAACATTTACTTCCGTAAATTCTTTTTTCATTTGTGCAGTTCTTAACAGGGTGTGCGAAACTTTACAAACGGAACCACCTTCTCCACATCTGAATTAGAGTATTATTTTAACACACCAAAGTCATTACTTCCTATTTATTCAAACAAAAAACATTCTTGAAATAGTTATTAGTGTTAGGCCTAAAATTTTAAAACGTAACAATCATCGACACTGCAGAATAATTTTAAAATTACCTGCATTATGAAACAGAGTGCATGACCTATTGCTTCGATAGACGGTTATAATTGTAAGACCGGATCAGCTGATGGCTGCTACTGATACTATAAATGTGACAGGCACAGCTCATGTGCGTGCACACGCGCGTTTTTTTTGTTTTTTTTTAATTTAACAAAAAGCTGGTGTAACTTTCAACTAATGGAAACTGCTGCCTGTTACAAGCCAAACAAACGTACAGCCAATCAGCAGTCATCTACTGATTTCAAATCGCATAACTGCATGTACATAATGATACAGAGCCACGAGTTGAAGTACTGCACTGTACCTACCTACCTTACCCTAAGGACTTGTCAACATGTTCAACATAAGGAATAGGCAAAGAACTGCTAACAAGAGCCTGAGCCTAAGGCCTTTGTCAGAATAGAAGAATTATACAAATAAACGTGACCTGGTATGCAGAAACTAGAGAAATGTATGGGTTTATATTAAATTCAGACTTGATATTAATATCAGCAAACTTTTGGGGGGCTAAAAATGTTTTTATGTCTGGTGGGCCAAAGCAAATAAAGGAAATAATAATGATCATACAAGGCTATGGAAATAGCTTTTTTTTCTATTTTTAAAATTAATTCAATGTTTTTTTTAAATTATAGGTGTATCAATAAATGAGAACTATGGAATTGTTTTTTTTCTTTCCAAATCTTGTGGTTCCAGTAATCAAAACTGGCTGCCAGAGGCAATCTGTTAATACTGTCCCTTTTTAGTTGTAAAACATTGATTTATTTGAGGCCACTACAAAAATGAGACTTGCACTTTTTCGATACTGAATTATATTGTTTGCTCATCAAAGATAGATGAGGAAAACAAAGACTTTCTGTAATCCAATGTCACATAGTCAATGTAGTCGGCGGGCCGGATTTGGCCGACAGGCCTGTAGTTAGCCGACCCCTGTTAAAATAGCTGCATAGAAAGCAGCTGATTTAACTTATTTAGACAGAAAAATAAGCTCTTTTATATTTATCAAAATAAAGAGAATATAAATAAATTAAAAATTTGGGAATGAAAGGTTTACTGCCTTAAGAGCTAGGTTATTTATCACCTGCTCTGAAGTAAAGCATCATGAGGATATATACGGTACAACCATGTTGTCAAATACATTTACAATAGCAACAACAATACCTTGATTACAAACAATACTTTTCATTATAGAAAATAGCAGTACCCGTGGAAATTCTACAGTTTAAAAAGATTTATTTCATGCCATATCTATCTTTTTTATACAATATTGTTTTTTTATTATTTTTAGCCATTCTTTTTGCACTTTGCTTTCAGTGTAAATTGTTTTCTCAACTTTCCTCAGTTCGCTTCAATTGTTATAAATACTATTAAATTCAGTGTTTTATTTTTTGACAAAGTAATCTTTCCTGTCCCCGACCTCTTTTTACAGCAGATTGAGGGTTGCCATAAAAAAATAACGGGATTATTTACATATAGGGAAAATTATACAAATGTTCTAGTATAATTGTATTTATTGAAAACAAAAAGGATACCGTAAACAAAATTTATTTTTCAGTCGATTTTCTACAAATCTTCATAGTTTCTGGTTTTTAATAATTTTAAAACAATAAGGCAATAGGGTAAGAAACATTTCTTTTTAATATGAAAAGTTTTATTCATGAAAAATCAGAGATGCCTATATTTGACTTCTGTCCTACAAAGTGGCTGCGCGTGATAAGTGCCCAACGAAACATTTTTAAATAATTGAATTTGTTAATTTTAGAGCTACAATGCAATTTTATTTTGAAGCTTGACCTCTATGAATCATAATGCAGTGTTCAAGCTTCAAAATAAAATAAAAAATACTGAGCATTGTAGCTCTAAAAATAACAAAAACATCAACTGTTTAAAAATGATCATTGGGCACTTCTGCATGGCCACTCAATTATTCTATACAATTTTTTGTGATTTCAATAATATCCAACATAAAACTGAACAATTTATGTATTAAATGCACAAAATCATTAATAAAATAAATTGATACACATGCACACCAAATTCATTAGAAAAATGAAAAAGTTTCATTATATATATCTTGTGTTCTGTAATGAATTATTTTAAGTTACAATACTAAAATAGTTACTGCATCACAAAATATGGAGGACTAGCTTCTGCGTTAACTCTGAACACCAGTGGCTGCTTTAGCAGCTGCTGACACATGAGTTTTGTTTACAAACATTGATATGTTCCAGGAATCGTGACCCACTGACACTGGACATTGATCAGACACAGCGCATGTTATATTTGCTGTTCATGTGAGCTTTCATGCTCCCGGAATTGTGTCACTGTCAGTCATTACTGGGGATATTGATCACAAACATTTATATAAAGCATCAAGTGTGAGGAAATCATACACGTGAGAGGGAGGGGTGTAAGTGTCCAAAGGGTTAAATAGATACAAATAGAATATTAATAAATGAGCATATTTAAGAACATTACATAGAGGATACAAAGGAGATATTTTATATAGAAACAAAGACTTGAACTAATTTTAAATATTTGTCTTCTGCCTTTTAATTAGCAATATAGTGCAAATAAAATTTTCCTGATTTTAACCCATTTTGAGAACAAATCTACCAGCATTTATGCACATCAATTGTAAAAATGCAGTCAATTATTGCAGCTTTTAATCTAAATCAAGTGTTCAAAATAAATATTCCAGTTGCTCAGGCCTACAAAAGCTTGCGGGATGTTGACCTTTTAGCAATCGAGATGTTGAAAATGGCCTAAACAACCGTATCATGTACATCCATCACTCCAATACACACGGCGGACCTACGTTCATAAGAATTTTTTGAATTTTGAGGTTTTTGAAATTGAAGTTTTAGAATTTAATTTAAAAAAAAAAAAAAAAAAAAAAAAAAAAAAAAAAGTTTTCATTGTATTTTAGTACCTTTGATAAATATTCAAGAATACTTTGCCTTTTACCACTAAAGTAAATCAATTTTTACATTTGTTTTTAAATATTGAGAATATCAAATTTAACAAGTCATAATCAATTCAGCAAAAGCTCTTCTAATAGCCAAATACCCTCGGATAATCAAGGTTTCTTTTTAGTAGTAATTGTATTGTTATTAGGCATAAATTGGTGGAGGATTTAACATTCTGGAATATACCAATCAAAGATTACAATTTGTTTTTAATAACTGGAATGAAGATAAAGAGCACAGAGTAACAAGTTAAATTATCCAATGAATAAGAAAAGGAAGCCGATATTATCTTCAATCTTGATTTACAAACCAACACTTTGAGATGCCAATTTAGTCTTTTATTTCAAGCTAATTTGCCTGGCAGACTTTTGAGCTTCCTAAACGGAGCTTAGATTTAGGAAGGGTTATTTCTTAACAGTTAAACCTGCCAAAATAGAACAAACAAAACAAACAACAATATTGATAGAGAGGGAATTTAAATAAGTGATATTATAAATTATTTACCATATAATATGATCTGCATACAGTTTCTTAAAATAAGGGGGTGAGGGCAGGGGGAAGTTAAATACAATAAGAAAGCTTAACAGATTAACCACATCTAATTCCCTAAATTTACCGTTCTTTCCTATTAAACAAAGAAACAAAATCAATCAGATTGTTTCCCTTAAAAAGACCCCCCCCCCAATCCTCTTTACACTAATATACAGTGTTCGTAAAAAAAAAAATTAAAAAAAAGAATTATAATATAGCAACATTTTAGAGAATTATTTCCCTTTTGAATGTTGCGTTTTTTTACAAACACCCTGTAGTATGTAAACTAATCTTATTGAATAAACTACTGGACTGGAAAACATCCAACTTGGGCCAGTACAAACTTATAGCTACCTAGCACCTTTACACTGGCTAGTTATTAGCCGTCCCTGCTCAGGCTTCCCGTATCACAAGTTTTTCTTGTTTTCTTGTTTTGGTTTGCGATAAGTGAAATACACTTCGAGGCAACAAGCACCTGAAGTGGTATCACTCACTTCCCCCAAAATTCCTTATTCAAACAAAAGTAACTTGGTTTGATTTAAGTATGCCCATCATGTTATATCATTTTAAAGCTCAATGAATAAGCTAAACTGCATTGCATTTGGTTCCATTTATGCATACTTATTTATTGATAATATTGATTAATTGCAATTTGCATATTGCCCAATACCATCAAATATGGACAACAGGAAAAAAAAAGAAAAAAAAAGAAAAAAAAAAAAATGTAAAACATTCTATAAACAAAACAACGCAATGAACATAAATTTCAGCCACATATCTTTCATTCCCTAAAAGTTATTGATCACTCTCCGAGTTGTGCCACACAACCAAATATTACTCTGCGGCCTTGATCATTTCTATATACAATACAGTATTTATATGTATAGATATGCATTCAATCGACTGGTCCTCTCCCATTTGCTCTCCTTGGTTGTGGAGCTGGGATAATCAGGTCATCCTTACTGACTGCTTGGGAGAAATGTAAGTAAAAAATAATTTGAGTGATTTTGGTAAGGATACAAGGACCGATTATGAAATACGGACAAATTGCATTGGACACACCGGTTCTTGTAAGATCACCGAAGTTAAGCAACGTCAAGCCTGGTCATTACCCAGATGGGTGACCGTCATGGAATACTAGGTGCTGAAAGTCAAACCAGGGATAGGAATCATACCCACCCCTATCCGAAAGGATAGTAGAGAAACCTTCGGGTGGCCTCCAACCGGGTTAGATTCCCGATATGAGCGAAGAATGAAACTAGAAGGAGCGTCACTATGCCTATTGTTTAAGTTTTGACACCTTGCTTCTGACCCACAATCACTTTTTTTCCTTGTAATTCCTGGTCTAGGAAGGATTTTTTGGTCAGAATCTGATTGGCTTTGCTACAACAACTATAAGACAAAACTTTTTGTTTTGAATGCATTTTCTCTTTTATTATCATAGCAGCCACTACGTCATGGTTCCTGGTGGAATGATTTTTAAAGGGTCCATCACCAAAGGGTGACCAACCTATTAAGATGCTTAATGCCTGAATTAAAATGTCCCAGTAGACTTCTAAAAGAACTACGGTGCATATATTTCCTAGCAGTCATAGAAACTTTCAGATATGTCCCAGAAGTTTCAAAAGGGTTACATAATAAAACTTAAAACATCAACTTGAAAATTATGTAATTGTACAAATTTACAGGTATTTAAGTTTACTTTTGGAGTCACTTTTAGAGGCAAAATATACAACTCAATGTTTGACATTAAGTAGGACTTCATTATGTATAAAATATTGTAATGACCAACAGCTTTTAAACAAGCACTAAAAATGCATATCTTATAAGTTCATTTGAAACCCAATACTGTACAAACAAAATAGGTAAATATTATAATTTTTTTTCTGGGGGATCATAACTTTCATATCTTAAAGGAGGAACAAAATATTTATAGTGCTACATAATCTATCAGTGCAGAGATAAGTTAAATCTACATTGACACATATTTCATATGTTAACTATTTAAATAGAGAGAGAGAGAGAAACAGTCCACTTGAAATAAATTAAATTCCAATTATGCCAATTTTTTTGTCCAATATATTTATCAAACAATAACTTAATCTTTTTATAATATAAATGTCACTTTTTGTTTGTTAGTTTCTCTAATGCTAAAGCAAACAGAAAAAGAGGAAGGAGGTAAAGCTTGTGACCATATGTGCTAAAGCTAGCAACTCTGAGTGTGTGATCAGGTCTACATCACTACTACTCGTGTCTACGTAGGACAGGAAACAAAGGCATCTGATTTTTCATCAATAAAACTGATGTTTTTCACATTTAAAACATTTATTTTCTCAATTCTGTTGCCATATTGTTTTAAAGTTATAAAAATTTTTTTTAAAAAAACCCCCAAAAAACCGAAGAGTTGTATGAACTCGACAGAAAAATAAACTTTGTTTGAAGTATGCATTTTTTGGTGGCAATAAATGCATTTAGACTAAAACATTTGTATAATTTATCCATATGTAAATAATCCCGTCATTTTTGACAGGTACTATGCTCGTAAAATCATAAATACAGTTGTCTTTACCACTATTTTTAGACCCTGCACTCATATTTAACAAAACATTTTGTATGGTTTAATCTATTAGACATAAGCCTATTAAGTTAAGCCTACCATTTATAGTTTGGTAAAAGCAGTTTAATAGATATTCATGGCCAAGTTTATGCCAATATTATCAAATGTTTTACAATAAATATTACTGCTGCCAAATTGCCCTAGAGTAAGTCATTAATTCGATCAAAGAGATGCACCATTAAGTAGGATATTATTTTTAATAATAAAGTGTACAAAACAGAAGATAATGCAAATACAGGAACCCCATTAACCTCAAAAAGTGTTGTGTTAAATTGAACTTAGATAAATAATGTAATTAATCCTCAACATCCAATTAAAAAAAATTTTAAATGATCTTTAGAACAATTTTTTAATAAACAAAGAATGCACTATTTGATTTTTTGGATACAAAATTAGCACGTTAATCGAAAACATGGATATCAGAACCCCGTTAAATCCTGTACTGAACTTTTTCACTGGTTGATTATTAAGTGACAGTTACCAACTTTTGTTTGGACAATTTAATCTCTTCTTTCCATCTTTGACAATGTTTCGGTCGATTCATCCTACAACCCTCTTCTAATGTAAAATGTAATATCCGTAAGGAAAGAGTCTATCGGTCTCTTTCTCTGTAAGAGGGCCGTAAAATGAATCGGCCGAAACGCTGTGTCAACGCTGGAAGAAGTGATTAGATTGTCTGAACAAAAGTTGGTATGGTAATGACTCTCCTAAAAGTTATAGACAATGACAGTTGCTTGTGTCATCAAGTATTTTAATGTTTCCTAAGATTTCAAATTTATAGTTTTTCACATGCATAGGAGATAAAATGATTGTTTTTACAAAATTACAATAAAACATCAAAGGTTTGTATCAAATAGTTTAGAACAGTGATTGTTAACCTTTTTAACATCACGCCTCCTTTAGTAGTTGGACATTGCCTCCAAGCAATATGGAAAGAAGAAAAAGAAAAAAAAAAAAAAAAAAAAAAAAAAAAGAAAAAAAATTATATGTTCATCACGATATTATGCAAACACTAGGCATGGCCCCATGGTTAAGAACCACTGGTTCAGAATGTTATTAATTTCTGTAGAAGATTTTCAGTGGAAGAGTCCATTGTTTCAAGTGGTGAGTAGGAAATATTTTTATCACCAAAATTGTTACCTAATGGACTCTTCCACTAGAAAACAAGTTAAAAAAAAAAAACAAAAAAAAAAAACAAAAACAAACAATCTGTTCATTATATATGTAGATTTAAGTTGGGCAGATAACATTTTGAAAAAAAATGGCCAGTAGTAAAATTTGCTTGAAATTATGTCATCCAAAGTAATAACCATAAAATGCCAACACTAAAGTTAAGTCATTACTATTAAAACAGATGAAAATGTGCCGATTTTTGTTCAAAATCTAATAAATAGAAGAAAATTGTTTTTGTTATCCTTACATCTAGATGTAACAGAAAATGTATTTTTTTGGTATTTATTTTAAAATTATAAGCAAACGTTGATTATCTGAACAAGACGAGTGGGAAGTATTGTTGGGAAAATTGATTCTGATAACTGATCCGTTCATAAAAAAAAAAAAAAAAAAAAAAAAAATCTTTAAAATCAGTCTGTGCAGGACTGGATCACAATAAAGGTGATGTAACTGACACAACATAAGTCCCTTGAAACTAGATATTGACATGAATATGCTCATATTTTTTTAATATGATAGGCAAAGACTCCCGGTACTTGATAGACCATGGCTGCAAGTATTAATTGGAAGCAAGAAATAATTCTTTACAGTTTAACAGGTTTTATTAACAGCAAAAAAAATGAAATAACTGATGCAACATTTGTGCATCAATAGTAATAACCAGAAATTTTCAGAGTACAAGAATCTTTCAACAAATTGTCATACATAGTCCAAATTAAGTTTATACGTAGCTGAGAAAGGGGGTGATGTGGGGAGATTTTTTACCCCCACCCCACCTTTATGAATAGTAAGTCGCCTTCTGCATTTCTACTAACATTATGAAATAACAAATCTCATTAAATGTTGGAAGGAGCCCCTCATTGTTAAAAAATCTTATTATTTTACTTTGAAAACATCAATAGATGGAACTAATAATTTCTTATCCACTTAACTTCTGTACATGATTTTGTGCAAATTTTTGAACCCTCAGGAGGGCCTGGCTTGGGAGTAGGATTAGCCTAAGTAGGCTTAAGTCATTTACATTGATAGCTGAGACCCTCAGCAGCAAAAAGACCTTTCTTCAGAGCTGATATCTTGCACCACTTTATACAAGCAAATGGCACAATTCAAAATGGCCACCAGGTCACATGACCTCAGTTCTGGAGCAAACAAATACGATTATATATGATAAATTAGATGTAAAAAGTATTGAAGTTTCTGTGAAAAAATAAATAAATAAGCCTAGCAAGTAACATTATCCGTGTAATTGCCCCATACTGATCACAAGTATGTGAAAAAGCAGGTTTAAAAGGTTTTGATTTCATTCAATAGATAAAATATGTACAAACACAGGAAATTGAAAATTAGTGATGATTTTATTTGTAAAATAAAATATGTGTTTAAATAATGAAAATATGGAGCTAAAAATTTGAGGAAACAAAACGTAATTACAAAAATATACATTTATGTACGTACACAGGAAGTTCAGAGTTCGAAGACACTAAGTTCATGTAAATGCTTTGAAATCTTTCATTGTTTTTTTTTTTATGTGTTTAAATTATTTAAACACTTTAAAATGATTGTCTCAGATCAAGCGGACTGATTACTTTCTCTTCACAGACATCAGAACAGCAATGAAGTTCACTTGTAACAGATACATACACAAAGTTGGAAAATTAAATATTCACAGGAATGCGATACAAAATTAGGATAAAATTGACGTTCCACTGTACCCAACATCTAGTCATTTTTTTCATGTATTCACTTGCAGAAATCGATCAATAATCAATAAAATAACTGCAGGGATAAGTTATAAGATTTTACATAGAAACTGATGTTAAAATGTTGCCAATAGTCCAATAAGATGAAAACAATAACTGAGAATAAAATAAATTGTTAGCAACACATCTTATTTTGAAGGAAATATCTTCATTATTCTTAATATTTCGGTTTAAGTAATTCTTACTTTAATTATAAGTAAAAATTATACCTTGATTAGTGTGTGATTCAATCCAAGTCATATTAAAGATTTTAAAAACAGTAAAAGCCTCTCAGCACAAGTAGTAAGAACCTCTCTCCGAGCAAAATCAAGTTGGATACACTGGTTCTCATAAGATCACCAAAATGAAGCAACATTGAGCATGGCCAGTACCTAGATGGATGACCATTGGGGGAATACCAGGGGCCGCAAGAAGAACAAAGCTTCTACAGGCCTGGCAAGCCAGAATTCGGTTTTACTAACAATTGCCTGTGTGTACATAACCCGGCAACACCCTCGAGGGTATAAGCGGAAAAGAATGATACCTGAACCAGGTTCTAAAATAATTTGACTTCTAGAATAAAAATTACTCCCGTTAGCTTTAACCGTTTTTTTAAATCAATTTATATCCCCTTGGTACAAAAGGTATTTCAAGTTTGACAAAAAAAAAAAAAAAAAAAAAAAAAAAAAAAAATTTTTCAAATGATAAGTATGTAAACAAAATATTTGAAACAAACTGATTTTCTACACTGCATGAAATACAACTTATGGCTGACTGGTTTGTTAAGCTTTTAAATAAGCATTCATATGTTGTTAGGAATGGCAAACAATATCGTTTCTAATAGAAACCATGGAAAATTAACAATGGGTGGAGTAACATTCTTGATACAATCTATCAAATGTCACACTTGGTCTATTTTTTAACAAACTACCTTAATATACTGATTACTGAACTCAAATTTTGAAAAGTGAGCTAATCAAAATAACCTCATGAAAGTAAACACCAAAAACCTGTCCCACCCTTTTTTAAGTGAACCAGCCTATTAGACCAAATATCCTTATGGATTCTTATTAAATACACTGAGGGGGGGGGGGTACTTTTTCATTACATATGTGTCACTATTTAGCACAGAGAGACTGGAAACTGCTTCTTGAGTTATCAAGTTCAGAGGGTTTCAATTGATTGAAAAAGTGATCCTAGTTTTAAATTTATTGCATTCTCTATTAAGGTGTATGTTGCAGAAGGATCCACTGTTTAACTATACTTTCATAGCTATTGTCTATCCTGAGTATGTCTACCCAATTGTAAAATGCTTTGAAATTGGGAATCTCAATATCACTGGCCTACAGATAACGAAGAAGTACCAAAAGTTGTACTAATTCATGAATATAACATTTCTCATATTGGCCTTTAGCATTCATCTTTTTATCAAGGGATTCACAGAAAGCATATAAACAATGACCCGCATATGAAATGCTTTCAAGAGAAACTAAACCAGGATTTTTTCTTTTCTTTTTTTTAAACTGCCCCCCCCCCCAAGGGAATTTCAAGATGTTAGAGAAAAGTTTAAAACAAGCACAAATAATCTTAATTTCAAATGTATATGCAAAGTGTACCTAGATCCTAATCTTATAAGATCTTGATTACGACATCAGAGTCCTCAATCTTTCAACAACTTATTAAAGAAAAATTGGGTTGTAAACAAACCATGATTAAATAATTACTGCTAATACACACCCAAACTTAAAATTTGTGATTAACCAAATGGAATTTCTAGTTTTATAACTGGATAAATCCGGTTATAAAGAAAGCTGTTTACCTCTGCCAACTAAGTTGGAGAGGTATATGTATTATCCTGTGTCTTTCCACACAATATCTCCAAAAGTTCCCAATGAATTTCAATGCAATTTTGTGGGCAATGGGTCACGGAAGTGATTAAATTTGAGCAGATCCATGTACAGTTACCTCTCCTACATCTTAGCTATTTGTCCGCACTACACAATATCTCCATAAGTTCTGTCGGTCCACATATCTTCAAAAGTTCTCAATGAATTTCAATTAAATTTTGTGGAGGGTGGATCCATGCACAATTACCTCCCCTATGTCGTAGTGACAATGGCGTTGGCAGAGGTATGCACTCTGGGTGCTTTCTAGTTTCTCATTTGATGCTCATGAAGTGCTCGAGTGATCAATTACGCTTTCTGTCCAGAAGTTAAAATTGGGGTGGGTCTGTCTATCCAGTCAGTAATTTTTAACCCTTTAATAGGAAAATGCATTTTTAGTAAAATTCATGCCAATTGTATAGTTTTGGATAACTGCATTTGTATAGGATATTACCAAAATTTTGTTTGGGCAATTGAATGCCTTAGTGTTGTTTATGCTAACATGTTTTGGCTTATCCATTCTTCAGCCTTTGTCAGGTGCATAATCCTTAAGAAAAGAGGAAAAATCTTTCTCCCGGGGAAAAAAAAAAAAAAAAAA
>VCCN01003292.1:826351-837446 GCA_006491835.1 Architeuthis dux
AAAAAAAAAAAAAAAAGGTTTTCTCACAAACAATAGTACAATTAAATTTAGGTGATATGTTTTTATATTCCTTGTTAACACTAACCAATACAAATAAATATCAGGTTTGCACAAAAAGAGCTCCAATCTTTTAATTTTTTTAATTTTTAAAATTGAAGTTCAAAAATTGCGGCATACATGTGGTCCATATAAATGTGTACAATTGTTTTTATTGGATACTAGCTGAAAATACCCAGCTATATGGAGCTAACGGCCTGTTATAAAATTAATTCATTACTTAACTTGCGGTTTTACAGCCGTATGAGTATTTTCAGCTAGTGTTAAAAGAATTAAAGGTAAATTAGGTGTTTTACAGAACATTCACTTCAGTTTACTGTTTAATTTACTACAAACAAACTGAAATATGAGAGTAAGGAGTCGTTTTTATTTTTCAACTTTAAGTTTCATTTACTGCAGATAAATTGAAAAGGATGACAAAATTTTAAAAAAAATAAATATAATTATGACTAATTAATATTTAGAAAAAGTAACAATTAAAATTTGGTTTCAACTTGTTAGTTCTTTAATGACAGGCATCCTAATATTTGAATAGCAAATAAGTAATTTTATTTGCTTCATGAAGGTAAATAGTTACAATTAATGGGATTTGGTAAAAAATCAGTTTAGTTTACATCAGCTTTCATTGGAAAAACTTTTATTATTTTATTTTATGTAATATTATATGAATACTAAAAACAAAATTTAACCCCTATCGAAATAAATGCAGTGAATGTAATTTTTTTAAATTAAGTAATAATTTCGACTTGCCTAGGTTTAGCTATGTAAACAAAACATAAAAATGATAGCCGAGCTTGAGCCTTCCATACTTTAAAATTCTAAACATTACTTTTTGTTATGCTCTTGAAATGCGTTTCTTCGTTAAAAAAAATCATGGAATTCTTGCAATTATAATCTAAAACCATTGAGTGAAATATCTAAAGCCTACAAGTCGGAGAAACATGACAGAGGTTAAGCAAATCATATATAAAAAAAATTAGATAATATTTTATAGAATTGTACATAACATTAGTCATTTGCGTGATGTAGTAAGGTTGAAAATAAAAAGAGGGCAACCGAACTGCCTTTGGTTTTATCGAACAATGCTTGTTAAATGTGACAAACTACCAAACTTACTCTTATTAATATATGACAAAATCTGTCTAAAGTCAACCGAAATAGATAAAAATTAAAATAAAACTGACCAGAAAGCACATACCTCTGCTAATGTCATTAAAATGAATGAAAATCAGTTCATATACCACTACGAAGCAGAGGGTGGTAACTAATTTTCAATTTCCCTCTGAATTGCAAAAGATTCCTGGATCCGACCCCAAATCTAATCAACAGTTCCTTTACCCATGACCCACCTTTCCACAATGTCATTGAAAATGTTTGAGATTGTGTGGACAAACAGACCAACATGAGTAAATACAATACCTCTTGCAACTTTGTTAGCAGAAGTAAAATATTAAAAAAGTTAAAAAAACAACTATGTAGGTTCAAGAAACTAATGATCTGCATGAATGAGGACAGTAACAGAAGATACTATTGTTAGCCACCAACAAATACAATACTCTTTCTAATTTGTACTTTGCTTTTATACACACCTGGCCATTTACCCACATTTCAAGGCTCTTGTTTGTATAGGCCCAGTGTTTTAACCAACCAGTTAATCTATTCTTTAGCTTGGTAGGCATAAGCCTTGAATATAATCAGCAAATAACCATCAACTCAAAATGGTAGGAACAATGCTGTCATTTTAACCAAGGCCAACAGTATAATTAAAAAGTACAGTTTTTATAGCAGGGCTACGGAGTCAGAGTCGTGGAGTCGGAAGCCATTATTGGGTTACCGGAGTTGGAGTTGGTAAAAATGTACTGACTAAATGAAAATTTTAAGGCATTAAATTTTTCAATTTCACAGATACTAATTCAATTAGCGTATTTTCTTTCTTTTATATTTTAATTTACATAGATCTTTGCAGATTTTAAAACATTACATTTAATGAACTCTAAACCCCTTGCTCAAATTCACAATGGCAAAAAGAGTTAACGAAATTGGCAGTTTTTGAACACAATTGCTACAAACATGGTTTGGGTTGACATGGATTATTTGGGAAATAGAAACAAATTTAAAAAAAAAAAAAAAAAAAAAAAAAAAAAAGACAGACCCAAAAAAAGATTCTGTAGGTCCTGTCCACTGCCAATTATAAATGGACTATTGCTTATAAACCATAATAGGGGCTGAGAGAGAATAAATAAAAAGATGCTATACAAATCTTCCCTTCATTATAGTCAATCTTAAATATTCAAACAGCGATATAAAATGAGGCTGTGGATTGCATATATCAATCCAAAAAGCACCAAAGTTCACCTTTATGCAATAATTTAGGTGTACCATTAATTGAAGGTAGAGCATTTGATTTAAAAATGCAATACAAACTTACCTTATTTTTCAAGTGTCAATCACTAACGAAACAGATTTAGAAATAGAAAATGTCTTTCAAAAATCATAAATTTTGATTCTGTACAAATCGTACCTCTCTGATAGTCCGGCAAGTTTGGAATCTGCCAACATTAGATTCATGGCCAATAGAGTTTTTAGATTTGGTTTCAAACCACAGTTTGAACCATAAACTGATTCATGCAAAACTGAATTGCAGTTTGAAACCGAATCAAAGCATGCTAAGTTCGACAACTTAATGTTCATTTGAACAAAATTGAACATTTTTCTTTTTTGTTCTGAATCTTATAAATTACTTTTAATACAATCAATTTAAAAAAGAATAACAATTTTCATTTATTATATAATTTATATTATGAAATTCAAAGAATGGATAATTTTATATCCGACAGATTATTTAATTTCCTGTGGTCCAGCATGGCCTGGTCACAAGGTTGCCGTATTAAACTGCATACAGTTCTATTTTTACTTACAATCAATACCTGCCAAAATTCTGTTTCTTATTGACACTGAAATATTACACTGAATAAACAATATACTCATCTTTCTATTAAATATTTAGGGGAAGAAAAAAAAAAGAATTTTTTTTTATACAAGTGTTGGCTCATCTTTCAAATCAATAACCTAAGAATAGATGGCAACAAATTCAACATCTAGCTGTGTCAGCTTTGACCAATAGAACTACAGGGTAGGTGAAAAATAACGCCCTTATAAGAGATTATATGTAACTTTATTATATTCTGTGACTTTTTTCACTGGGATTAACCAGGAAATAAAAGAAATTCCAATAGGGAGCTTCTTTTCACCCACCCTGCATATTAAACAGATAGCAATCTTCATTATTATTAATAGAAACATTTTTTTTTTTAAATTACAATACTTCTAAAAATAAATATAAATAAAAATTACTGCAGCAATCTTGACATTTGAAACTAAAGCGACTAAAAATTGAAACCTACCTTTTCAAGGAATCAAAAAGAAATGTATGTTCCCAGATAGCACTCTCACAATGATGAATGAATATATCCAATAGCAAAAATATCCAATGAATTTTGTAAATCCAAATAAGTTACAGTTGTATTGTGAAGAGAAATTGCAGTTGTTGCATAAAGGTTGTTCCTAGGTAAGTCACAACATGGCCCTGCCTGCATTCTGTACAGCCATATAATGAAGAGAGGTCACTAATAGTAACAGCCTGAAAGAAATAAAGAGGGAAATGTTACATGTTGAACACAGAAATAAAAATTGACAATTTCACGTCTTAATTTAAGAACCAGTTGAGCATTTACTTGCAAAGCATAAAGAGCATTGGCATGATTGACTTGGAATAGAGAAAAATACATCTATACATATAAAATGCAAATTAATGTTTGGTTGGTTGTACATTTGATTGTTTCCTGTCATGTTCACCACATCCCAAAACTCATAAGGGACTGGTCCACATGAGATGCATTGTACAGCAGTGAATCAAGGTTGAAAGGGTTTGAAATGAGATAACTTGTTGTCATACGTAATAATGTTTCATGTCATCATAACATGCGAGTGGTAAATGCTAAGTATTTTGAAGTTTAAGAAAAACAATGTTTAATCAATTTTATATTTGAAAAAATAATCTAAAAATTAAAAATATAGGGCATGAACAAAGGTTATAGAGGATTTTATAAACATTTGTTGAAGAATAGTGGACTTTTTAGGGTTATGTTTTTTATGTTTCTAAATGATCAGTTATTGTGTGGTTATTTTGAAAGAATTGGGAGATGTTTAATAATATTCATTAATAAATTGATTTATTACGCCAAGCAGGAAACATTAAAGCTTATGAATTCCAGCATAGTACCCAACAAAAATGACAGGATTATTCAAGAAAAAGTGGTAGGTTGGGCAGGCATGCAAGTAAAGCTGTAATCAGAAGCAGCTGTTCAAGCTAAGCCTGCTGCTAGCTTGGTCGGTTGCTAACTTTTACCTTAATTTTACCCATTATTTAAACAGTGTAAGTTGGCCAAACGGATACGCTACTTGCCTGCCTTCCTCCAGGTTGGACGTTCAAATCCTAGGAGAGCTTCATTAATTTTATATTAATGTTTGCTTTAGTGCGACAGAAACCAACAAAGTGACAACTGTTATAAGATAATATGGATTTATTCTATATCACCAAATAGCTAATTTGCAATCTTCAAAGTGATAACAGATTCATAAAATAAATCTCCCATTAGCCAATGCATATAGTTTAACTAAAACATCTCATTTATACTAAATATATCCCGTGTACTTTCACTTACACTAGTTTTGTTGGTATGACCTTTGGATTTAGTGCTTTGGATTTCTCTTCTCCCTCCCCACACACACACTTGTAATGGACAAGGGTAAAAAATGAAAATGGGTATTTATGCTTGAATATATAACTCATCCATTCATTACTCCATCAGAAGTCTGAGGCCTAAACATTAAAGTATAGTAGACCACAGGAATAAATAAAATTGACACAATCAACAGTAGTTATATTACCAGCAGCCAGTGAACACACAGCAGAACTTGCTTAGCACCAGCCAATTTTGGTGTTTGTGTGTTCAAATTACTCTCTCTCATGTGACGGACAGACTAACAGATCGTAAATTAGAGATTAAAAACTATATTGTTGAGGTGATATCTGATCAAGGATTCAGTTACTTCTATGGCTTAAAGGATATTATTGTTTAGGTTGGAAATTTTAAAATTCAATCCTCCATAGCTTGGAACTAGTAACAAAAGATTCACACAAATTGGCATTAATTCAAGTACTTTTTAGCAATTTGTGATCAACAACTGTATGTAGATGAAGTAAGTGATTAAATTCATAACAGCCAAACAGATTCATGATTTATTTTAGATATAGAGTCCAAGAATAATGAGTCAAGATATATTTCCAATAATAATTATTCCATCACATCCCCCAGCAGAAAAATCAATGAGATGCTAAAACATTATACTGAAGTAGAAAAAGAGATTCCTCTTTTAATAGCATTAGCCTGGATGGTGTTGGAAGTCAACAACATAGATGAAATGTAATTTTAAAAAGAGTGTTACATGCACGCACACACTTCTTTACAATGAAAACCACTTAATACTAATTTGCAATAGAAAAAAAATTCTTTTTTTTCTCCAAAATCAAGAGCTGTTTTTCTAAAAACAAAAACTAAGCAAAGCAAAATGTAGGTATTTATTAATTTAACTAGTTTCAATTTTCTAAAAGAATTGAATTATACTTGTTAAATTGTAATAGTCTAAAACCTAGTTAAAATAATAAAATCCACATATATAAAACGCAATCCATATACCTCTATATGTGTGTAACACTTTTCAATGAGCACTCAGATACTACACTGACCCTAGGCAGAAGTGCCTGGGAGCAACACTGATTCTAGGCAGAGCGCACAGATACACTGATCCTAGACGGAAGTACCGGATCCATATGTAAATCTGTCATTTACGACGAGGGGGTGGGGGGGGAATAATATATATATATTATATTATATATAATAAACATTTTTAAAGTGAAGACTAAAAGACAACCTCTACAGAGCACTAAAACAGTTGAATGATTTCTTAAAAGCTTTAGAAGAAAGCAAATGACATTGGATTTGTTATGGAGAGTGTCTTGGAAAAGAGAAACACTCTTCACTAACAATTAGTTTTTGTTCAGTAACCGAATTTTTCCCCATATTCTTCATTCTCTGGAGAGAGGCATCCAGCAGCAGGAGGAGGAGAAAGGTTAAAAATGGAGAGGAAAAGAGACGAGAGAAAATAAGAACAAAGAGCAGATTTTTAAAAAAAATGAAATAAAATAAAAAAACGAACAAGAGAGTGAGAGAGGAAAAAAAAAAAAAAAAAAAAAAAAAAAAAAAAGTGTAAGGAGATTAGTGAGAATCTGGGAGGAGGAGTGGTTTAAAGAAGAGAGGAGGAGGCGGCAAAACGTGGAAAGACAAAGATCAGGAAAAGACGAAAGATTAGAAAAGGATTTCGATAAACAGCGAAAGGCAGAAATTTTGTTATGGCGCTACTACAGAGCAACTCCTGCTCTGATATTCCGAGAAAGAGAGAAGAGCAGAAACGATCATAAACTAAGCAGTATTAAAACTCTCCGCTTACGCCCGCATGCATACGTACACAATGCAAACATGATGTCTGTCAGTAAAACGATGCAGGCAGAAGTGAGGAGGTGATCACAAACATCTTGTTTTGTAATGCTATTCCAATCAATACTGTGGCCAACAAAATAGCGCTGATGAATATCGAATCAATATCTCGCAAAGACAACGATCTGGGGGAGGAAAAGTTGGCTCACTTGTGGTGGCACAGCGATAGACTAACAGCAGCGGTAATGGCTGGTGCTTGTTTGGCACGCGGAGATGAAGGCCATGACGGCCTCCGTCATGGCCTTCATCTCTGCGCCGAGCCGATGATATTGCTGCTGGCCAATATAGTAAGTCAAATAACAAAACATGAAAGCATTCACTTCTAACAAAAAATTGGGTTTGCTTGTCCTAAAGTAGTTTTTATTGTAAAACACAAATGTAATAGGAAGATATAAATATAAACACTGTATATTATGGTGGATAAGACAACACAAAAATGGGGTCGTCCTATAGACCTGATGCAAAAACAGTGACTAAACAGTGAGCTAAAACCATGAAATTGGGATCGTCTTATCTGCCGAAATATGGTAAATAAAGAAAGGTAGAAATATATCTGTAAAAGACAGCTTCACTAAATTTTGTAATATCACAAAATATTGTAAGCGGGATGTATCAAACTGTTCAGTTTCATTCCCTGGATAAGTCAGTTTTACTCATCACTCACACCTAGAAAGTAATCTGAGCACATACCTCTGCCAACGCCATTGTCAGGGGAAGGATCTGCCCAAATTTAATCACTTCTCGTAGCCTATTGCCCACCCCAATGAATTTCAGTGAAATTTTGTGCAAGTACTTTTGGAGATCAGACATATGGACGGAAAGATGTGCCCGAATACATATACCTACTTCATTAGCAGAGATAAATAAACAAAAAAGGAAATAAAAAACATACAAAACAAGAGTTACGCTGTTTTTACACAAGTTATATCAAGTTTAGTTTCAATTTTTAATATAAAATTTTTAAAAAAATAAATTTAAAAAAAAAAAAAGCAAAGGAATCTCCAGTGATTTCCAAAATGGGAAGTAGTTAGCACTCAAGGGTAGAATTTCCAATATAAGGGGTGGAATAAATTGTTTCAGTAATTACCACTGTAAAAGTATAAATGAAAAAAATCTGACAATTCAGAATGGAGGATCGAGAACTGCTTTAGTGAGAATTAATACAATAAATCATAAACAGACTTTATAAGAGATCAAATCTAGTAATCTTGCTCTAGATCAGGGGTCTTCAACGTGGGCTGTACCACTACCACTCACTAGTGGACAATTTGCCATTTTAAGTGGGCAGTAGTTTGTTTTGAAAAGAAAACCGATTTTCAGGTTAGGTAGGCGGTAGCATGTTTTAATCTCTTTGAAACATGTCAAAGTGGGTGGTGAGCAAGAAAAAAAAAAAAAAAACCACACCAACAATATTAGACAATTCAAAGTTAAAGTGGGTCATATCTCAGAATGGCTAAAAGATGATATAAAACAGATGAGAGAGAAAGTGAAGGGAATTATTTTTAATAAAATCTTTTTTTTAAAAACCCCAATGCCAAATAAATTAATTATTGCTTGAATTTGAGCCTGAATCTAGGGCCAGACAGGCTGTCAAAATTCAACACTTGTAGAAATAATTTATAAATTAATTATACCAGCTCTTCATGGATTAAAGCAAGAAAGAAAGAAAGAAAAAGCTGAAAGCCTTCTGGAAAAATACTTCAATTAGCTTCAATTTTAGATGGGATTTCATCAACTGTGCCTAGTATCTTATTTATGTAATAATCCACCTAATGTATAACCAAAAATGACATTTTAACTTACAAATCTATGGTGTGCACTGCAGTCATCAAATCTCAACTTGTTTTGTGTATATCTCAGAAAGCTCCACTGGGATTTTTAGTATGTTATTCTATACACCAAAAACTATCACTGATGAAAAAAAAATCAGCTTGTTAGAATTTATTTTAATGTTTGGACCTAATGCTCCTGGACTATTACAATAAATTGATTTTCTGTTAGTAACATGCTGCCTTCACTATAGTGCATTCTTGCCTACAATGCTTGTTCAACCTATGGTCATTATACATGTTAAATTTTAGTTGAACATTATCTAACTAGTACAATACACAGTGTATGTGGGTCCAGCTGTCACAAGGAAAAGGAAGCAATTTCCCCACGTTCTTTCTTTTCCCCATCATTGATGCATAATGCCCCTACCCCCACCAGCATGGCAACCCCCTACCCACCCATTGTGAAAAGTGGAATGGGGAGAAGCAAGACTTAAAAGATTATTTTGTTTATTGAAAAGTAAGATTATGATTAATCCTCTATTAAACAAAACATCCATCATTCTTGATGACAAGGGTACTAGTGCATATATAAAATGCAGTTATATTGCTATTAATTAGGTTTTCAAATGATTGTCCAAGGCCAACCCAAGTCAATAGTTTTGAACATGACAAGAATAAAAATTAGCATTCATGCTAGAAGGGCAAGCACACTTTCAAGTTTTTCTTCTAAGTCAAGGTCTGATAAATTAAGGATAAAAATTATATTTTCAATTCTTTGTCCTTAAAATTTACAAACAATATTGAAAAGGACAAAAAAAATTAAAAAATTGACAATTATAGAAATAGAATCTGAAAAATGTTATATTGAGAGAACATCTAAGCTAATGATTCTCAAACAGGAGACATTGGATCCCAGGGGAGGAATTTAGTACCTCTCGTTTGAGAATGGATGAATTTTAGCCAGGGGAGGAATTGTTGAGTATAAACGGTGAAAAAATTTACTAGGTGACAATTCAAAATGGTGAAGGAATTGAAGGAACCTAGGATTGCAAAAGAGGAATATGACCTGGGAAAACCGAGAACTGCTTTATGGCAAGCATCCTATATGAATATTTATTAGGACTAGCTAGTCTGGTGCATGGCCTGAATAGTTGGTCTAGTAGTATCAAAGTCACTGATCTAGGCTTTATCAATTCACAACACGAATATTAACATAAATGCAAATTAAATTATAAAATTTGAATTTTGCAACATTCAGATAGTTAAATGCTTAATTCAAATGACAATCTTAAAATTATAACCAATCTCACTTTTTCTATCAAGACAAAGTTGCCCAAACAGATTCCAAGAAGATAAATATTGCATGTATCTTTCTTACATTTAAAATACAAGTGAAACTATCAAGATCTCTGAACTAAAATTCCCTCCAGCTGAATAAGTGGCAATGAGCTTCATCACAGTATCGCCTTGAGACTTATAAAATCCATTTCATCTTACATTGTAATACAGAGGACGTGGCTCATTGTGATCACTTTGGGACAGGTTCTTTTAGATAGCAATAACTGGCTGATAACATTAAGCAAAGGATATAATAATTGAACAATTTATATTCATTTTTATAAACAATTTTACATTATACAAAACTAGCTGAAAATACCAGCCCCATGGGTAGTTATCTCCAGCTACATGGAGCCTACAGCCATAAAACCTTGAATTAAGTATTAATTCTCAAGTGTTATATTTTTAATATAATTATAAATTTAGGCAGTTATCCTTCTGTAGATCTATATGAAATTTGTAATTAATTTTAAATAAAGTGTTTGGGACCAACTGATTTTGATAACAATATCCGTGATAATAAACAGCTTCCTCTGTAATAAATAGAAGAACCTTAATTCCAGTGACACTATTTTATAACAAGTGAAAGAATTGGGTTAATTGGCCTTGGAAAGATTCCGAGCTTAGAGAGAGAAAGACTTTCATCGTGAAGTATGCACAAACCGACATGATTTAACCTATATATTTCTTTGTGAATATTTTAAAAGGTTAGCTCAGTCTTGACATTGATAATATTGATTGCCTGGTCATTGGTGGCGGAGAGATGAAGAAAGCAGCCAATTCTCTCTCTCTCGCATAAACACAGCGGTCTCTTTTTGATGACATCCTACACAAACGGCTTACTGACAGTGCATTATACATATATAATGTATGTATAAAAAAGGAAAATAGCAGAAGTCATCTTTTTAGAGTGGTGATTAACTTGGGTAGCATTCAACCTTACAATTGCAGAAATAGCAAATATTAAGTTTTATTTTCACATACAGAAATGGAAAACGGTTCTTAACAATACAAACTACCAAAGACAATAGATACTTTAACAAAGCAATCATAATTTACTACAAGCATCCCCCATTATAACAGGGTTCACGTTATAACACAGGTGGGTGGTGAACCCAAAAATAATAATCCAGCTCTAAAACAGCTAAATTGATTGCAGCTCGGTTATAACGTGGGTGAATTTCTTGAACCCCAATACCCAGGTTATAAACAGGGATGTCTATAGGAATACTGTATAGATTCATAAGACGAACCCACTTGTTAATATTTTTGTCAGAACCTTTGACCCGTGTATAGTAAAGGAAGGTTTGG